>PVJO010007891.1:0-78698 GCA_004026905.1 Hystrix cristata | reverse complement strand
CCATGCCTGGCACAATTCATTTTTTAATTTTAAATTCTATCTGTAATCCTCTCAGGACTACACATTTAATCCTCCCATTTCCTACAGTTCAAGTACTACCTGTCCTTCAAATGCCTTTCGTTCATTTATTCATTCATGTGGCCAGTGAAGTGACCATTTCCTGAGAGCTGCTGTGCTGTCCCAGCACTACGGACTCGCCAGAAAGCCAAAGAAGAACTTTATAGTCTAGTGAGGAAACAGAGGGGCAGCAGTTAAAAGCAGGTGATCAACGCCAGCCAGAGGGGCCTAAACCACAGGGAAGATGGAGACGGGAGCCTTCCGACCCAGCCCCTTTCCCCCTTTGGGGAAGTTTCCCTCTCCTCTGATGTCCCACTGCATCTCATTTGTGCACGGGTTCCCCATGTGGCTCTCTGATTTCCCTTGCTGGGCCAGCAATGTTCAAATGGGCCTCGGGAACACGGCCAGACACCACAAGGAAACCAGTCAGGTCCCTCACCTCCAACTGTGATCTTTCCTGGGACTGAGCTTCTAGAGCAGAGGTTCAAATGCAACCCAACATCCTCAAGCATCACAAAAGAAATTTCGGGGGCTGGGGATTTAGCTCAGTGGTTAGAGTGCTTGTCTAGCAAATGCAAGGCCCTGAGTTCGATCCCCTGAACCAAAACAAAAGAAAGGTCTGAGTTTACAGCTCAGATCTTTACCCCGAAGCATTGGCCCAGGGTGGGACAAAGGGTAAAAACCTCTAGGGCATAAAGCTTTTTTTCTGTGCTAGGGATCCAGCCCAGGGCCTCATGGATTCCAGGTAAGCACTCCACAATTAAACTACACTGCAGCCCTCTATTTGTTTGTATATTATTGTTTATTTTTCACTGATGCTAGGATAGAACCCAGGACCTCACACATGGCAGGCAAGCATCCACCTTGAGTCCTAGCCCTTAATTTTTTTTTCAGTACTATAGAGTGAATTCAAGGCCTTAGCACTGATCTGCATTCTCAGATCTGTTTTTATTATTTTTTAAGCAGTGATGAAGTTATTTGAAAAAGTAGAAGTGAAGAGTGAGGGAGAAACTGGCTCTGTAGAGCGAGTTTGGGCTGAGTAAAAGAGGAAAAAGCAGTAAAACGACTTGTGGAGGGAACAGGGTGGGCTATCGTGAGGAAAGCCAGAGTAGCCTTTTTTTAAATTTCGAGACACGGTCTTGGTAAGTCACTAACTTGCCCAGGATGGACTTAAACGTGTGATTCTCCTCCCTCAACCTCCCAGAGAAAGTGTGCCATCATACCTGGCCCATACATATATATTTATATATATATATTTTTGGTATTGGGGATTTGAGTCCAGCCTGGGCAGTTGTACAACTTAGCAAGACCCTGTCTCAAAAAAAAAAAAAAGAATATAATATTTTATGTTGATCAATTTTTTTTTTTCTTTGAGACAGTGTCTTGCTATGTAGTCCAGGCTGGCCCCAAACTCATGGTGATCCTCCTGCCTCAGCCCCCTGAGTGCTGGGATTACAGGCATGTGCCATGACGCTCGGCTTGCTTTGATCAATTGAATAGTAATATGATAATTTTTAGTGATACTTCAATACAGAGGTCAATTTTATTTATTTATTTATTTAGACAGGGTCTTGCTGAGTTGCCCAGGTTGGAACTCAAGATCCTCCTGTCTCAGGCTCCTGAGTGCTGGTTTTTCAGGTGTGTACCACCGCCTCCAACTAATTTGAAGACTTTTAAAGTTATGGTTTTATATATAAATTTAGGTTGAAGTATGAATGAGGTGATCGATGACAGACTTTCCTGAATGAAATATATTATGGTAGTTTAACATTCTCTGAGAGGGAGCAAACTGTTGTACATTAAGTACAAAAAGTAATGAGTCGGCATTTCTCTCCGTGAAAGTAGTGCTTGTTCCACTATTTTCTTTAAATGAATGATGGTGGGTATCAAATTGCAAAGGTACTTAGAGTCATTTGAGTGATGGGACAGTTTTATTTAAAATATCAATATTTAAAACAACAACAACAACGAAAATCAATATTTACAATATGCTAAGAAGCATATAGCTGGTAATGATTTACTCTGGGGGTTGGGGTGCTGAGGATCAAACCCACGTCCTCACACATACTAGGCAAGTGTTTTACCACTGAGCTGCATCCCCCTCCCTAAAATAAACTTTTCTTTTTTTAGAACTGGCGCTTGAACCCAGGGCCTTTACACTAAGCTGTCAGACTGGGTTTGAATTTGTGATCCTCCAGCTTCAGCCTCCCATAGTGCTTGAATTACGGGTATGTGCCACCATATATGGCTCTAATAAACATTCTAACTGTCAATTTAAAAATTTGCCAGAGCTGGGTTTGGTGGCTCATGCCTGTAATCTCAGTACTTGGGAGGCTGAGGCAGGAGGATCACTTCGAGTTGAAAGCCAGCCTGAATTGCATAGCAAGACCTCGTCTCAAAAACAAAAGAAAAGAAAAGTGCCAGATAGCCTGCAGGTATCCCTGCAAATTCATTCTCTGTCCTCGTCTACCTACTTCTCCCTGGCGTAGACCAGTTCTGGTGGCTGACTTGGGTGGAGGACATAACTGCCCCTGTGGGCTTTGGGGATTTAGCTCAGTGGTAGAGTGCTTGCCTAGCAAACCCAAGGCCTGGAGTTCAATCCCCACCACCACCAAAAAAAAAAAGAAAGAGTGAAAAACAAAACAAAAAACTGCACCTCTGCCCCTGGCATTGACTTGGGTTTGGCCAACGGAGAGTCCTGACAGGACAGCCAAGGGAGGGAAGAGATGGGTTTGGGACTTATCCCCCTGGTTCTGGCTCTCTGAGGTCTACTCAGGCTGGTCTTGTCCGTGGACAGGAAGTTAGTGCCTCTCTTAAGGCAGAAAACTTGTCCCTTCAGGCCTAGTATGGGAACAGCTACAGCCGCCCCCAGCTTCCTCCACGATGCCTGGTGATTTCCTCCATCCTGACCACACATCCAGTTTAGTCCCTTTGTATATGAATTGCATTAATTTGAATGAGCCATTTGTTTGCTCCTGGAAGCCTCACAGACACACACGGGGTGGGGTTCAGAGTTTAAAAAACAAATTCTTCAGGAGCACAAGAACAACAAGTCTGAAGACTGCTCATCCAGACGAGATTTGCTTAGTCATTCACTAAACACTGGCTGCACCGTGCTCAGTGTTGGGTTAAGGGTGAACTAGGTAGGGTCTCTCTTCTCAAATGATGACAATCAAGTAGGAAAGAGAGACACACAGCTAAACAAAGGGCAACATAGTAGAGCCACATACAGGCTCCCCACCCCAGTACTGGAGAATGAACCAGGGCCTTGTGCATGCTAGGCAAGCACTCTGCCACTGAGCTGTGCCCCCAGCCCTTTTAAAAATCTTATTTCAAAACCAGGATACAGTGACACATGCCTGTAATCCCAGCATTTGGGAAACTGAGGTACCACTGAAAGTTTGAGTGTCATTAAGGCAGTTTAGCAAGATCCGGTATCTATCTCCTGTACATCTTCACTGTGTTCTCTCTTGCATGGTGGCCTGCCCTTGCTTCCTTTCCTTTTACTTGGGCCAAACTTTCTCGCAGAGCCTGTTTCTTTAATAAAACTTTAATAAAACGAAAAACAAACAAACCAAAAAAACTGGTCTGGAAAAAACCAAAAACAAAAAATGGCTCCGGGCCTAGCATGGTGGTGCAGGCCTCTAATCCCAGCACTCTAGGAGGCAAAAAATTTAGACAATTACAAATACTGTACACCGGGTGTGGTGGCGCACATCTGTAATCCCAGCACTCGAGAGGCTGAGGCAGGAGGATCCCTGCAAGTTTAAGGCCAGCCTGGACTACATAGGGAGCTCAAAACCAGCCTGACCTACCTAAGAAAACCCTGTTTTACTTTTTTTTTTTTTTTTTTTTTTGGTGCCGGAGATCGAACTCAGGACCTTGCGCTTGCGAGGCAAGCACTGTAACCACTGAGCTAAATCCCCAGCCCCAAAAACCTTGTTTTAAAAAAACAAAAAATATAGTAATAATATGCTAATGTTGGCTTTTCAGTTTTGGCAAATGTAAGATGTTAAGATTAGGGAAAATTGGTAACTTTGTAATATCTTTTTTGCTTTTTTTGGTGCTGGGGATCGAACTCATCTTTGTAGTATCTTTGCAACTTTTCTATAAACCTGAAAATTTCCAAAGTAAAAAGTTTATTTAAGAAAATAAGTTGCCAGGTATGGTGGTGCATCCTGCAATCCCAACACTTGGGAGGCTGAGGCAGGAGGACTGCCACAATTATAAGGCCAGTCTGGGCTACATAGTGAGTTCAAGGCCACCCTGGACTACATAGTGAGATCCTGTCTGAAATGAAAAAAAAAAAAATCTTGTAATACCAGCACTCTAGGAAATCGTAGCACTCCAGGAGGCTGAGGCAGGAGGATCACAAGTGAAAAGCCAGCCTTGGCAATTTAGCAATTTAGTGAGACCTCCTCTCAAAATAAAAAATAAAAATAGGGCTGGGATGTAGCTCAGTGAGAAGGCTCCAAGTTCAATGCCCAATGTTCCACATACACAAAGAAAGAAAGAAAGAAAGAAAGAAAGAAAGAAAGAAAGAAAGAAAGAAAGAAGGAATGCTAGGCATGGTGGTGTGCACCTGTAATCCCAGCACCTGGGAGGCTGATGGAGGAGGATTTCTGTGAAGTCAAGGCCGACCTGAGCTACCATAATAAGTTCAAGTTCAGCCTGAACTATGTAGCAAGAAACTGTCCTAAAAAACAACAACAACAACAACAACAAAGAAGAAATATTAAGCCAGAGAGAAAGGAAGGAAGAAAGGAAGGAAGGAAGGAAGACAGAGAAAAGAGGCTGTGTGGTACATGCCTGTACTTTCAGCATTCTGGGAGGCTAAGGTAAGAGAATCACAGGTTTGAGAGACCAGTCAGAACAATTTAGTGACCTAGTAAGACCCCCATCTTGAAATGAAAAAAATTTTTAAAAGGTTGAGAGTAGCTCAGTGTGAAAGCTACAGGTTCAATCCTCAGTTCTGCCAAAAGATAAGAGAAAATAATGAGGGCTAGGGATGTAGCTCAGTGGTACAGTGCTTGCCTAACATGCAGAAGGCCCTGAGTTTGATCCCCAGCACTGCCAGCCCCCATGGTGTGCTGCTTGGCCAGTCTAGGTACCTCGAACCTGTGGTCCCAGCTACTAGGGAGGCTGAGGCAGAAGGATGGCAAATTCAAACCCAGCCTGAACAACTTAGCAATTTAGCAACTTAGTGAGACCCAGTCTCAAAAATAAAATAAAATGAAAAGGGCTAGAGATATAGCTCAGTGCAGAGGCTGTGGGTACCACATACGCACACATGCACACACACACACAGGGAAGAGGAGCAAGAAAGACAAACAAAACCCACATACACAAAAACAGGGAAGGGAAGAAAGGAAAGAGGAAGAGTAGGTCTGAGGATATTGCACTGGTCAGTGCACCTCATCAAGAGGGAAGATCTAGGCAGAGACTCCGAGGAAGGGAAGGAGGAAACCATGGAGATACGCGAGGTCACTGCATCCCAGGCAGAGGAAACGGCAAGGTAGAAGGCGCTGGTAGAAGTAAACGTGGAGTGTTTAAAGAATAAATGGCAAGTAAGCCGGGATGGCAAAAGTGGGGAGAGTAAGGAAGGGGGCAAGAGTTGGAAAGGAGGCCAGAGGAAGCAGGGCTGGAATGGGTGGGGACCTGGAAGCCATAATAAGGGCCCTGGAGAGACCTGAGCAGCGGTGACAGGATCTGATTTAGGTTTTAAAAGGATTTAAAGAGATCATTGTTTTTGTTTGTTTGTTTTATTTTGTGACAGGGTCTTACCATGGTGTCCAGATTGGCCTTGAATGCATTATGTAGCCCAGGCTGGCTTTGAACTCCCAGTGATCCTCTTGCCTCAGCCTCCTGAATGCTGGGATTACAGGTGTGCACCACTGCACCCAGTGGGATCATTGTCGAGATAATAAACAATAAAAGCAGCACAGGTTTGGACCAGAGTGGTGGTGGTGAAAATGAGAAGTGCTTGAATTCTGGATATATTTTGAAGATTGAATTGACAGTGTTTGCCAATACCTGACATAAAAAAACAAAGGAGTCAAGGACAACTCAGTATTTTGGTCTGAGCAAGTGGAAAGATGAAGGGTTTTTTAATTGGATGAAGAGGGCATGGGAAGTTCTGAGGTTTAGTTTAGTTTTTTGTTTTTTTGTTTTTGGTTGTCCCTGTTTTATTTTTGGTTTTGTTTTGAGACAGGGTCTCCCTATGTAGTTCAGGCTGGCCTTGAACTCTCGGCAATCCTCCTGCCTCAACTTTCCCAGTGCTGTGTTTACAGGGGTATACAACCACGCCCAGATAAACCTAGTTAATTTAGCAATTTAGTAAGATGCTGCCTCAAAGTAAAAGAAATTAAAAATGGGCTAGGGATATAGCTCAGTGTAAAGCTCCTAAATTACATCTTCAATACTACAAAAAGAAAAAAAAAGGAGAAAGAGAAGAAGGGCATAGTGGCACACACCTATAATCCTAACCTGTGTGAGATTGATCACAAATTCAAGACCAAACTGGGCAACATAGTGAACATAATGAGTTCCAGGCCAGCTTGGGTTACAGAGAAAGATCCTATTTAAAAAAAAAAAAAAAAAAAAGACCAATCACAAAGATAGAGCGGAACGTTTCCATTTCCTCTCTCTTGCCACAAGAGAACAGATGGGGATGCAGCAGTGTAGACCATTCCTCTAAATTTGGTCAGTGCTGGAGGGGTGTGTGGGGCAAGAGATGCGTGTGAAGTGTGGAAATAACACAGAACACTCATGGAAGGGCCTGCCGGGCCTGGAGGAGGGAAGGAGAATCTTACTGATCATTCAATGGTTTTTACAATTTGGTGAAATAGCATAGATATGTGTATTGCCTCAAACTCGTGGCAATTCTCCTGCCTCAGCCTCCCAAAAGTTGGGATTACAGGTGCACCACCACACCAGGCTGTACTTTTTATACTTAAGCAAAATTTTTTATTAGTACCTATTTTCAGTACATAATGATTACATCACTCATGGGGAGTTTGTACATGCATGTAATACATCTTAATTCTTTTTGTCCCCTTCCCCTTCTGTCCTTCCCTGCTCCCTCCAAGTCTTGCTTACCTTCCTATTGTAAAATCTCTATTTGCATTTTTTCTTCAATTTTCTTTTCTTTTTAATACCTTTTCCCTTCCTTCTCTCCCCTTCTCTCTTCTTATTCCCCTTCCCATTTGAAAAAGATCTATCTACTTGCTATTATCTATATTTTATTCTGGTGTTTATTTATATTTTGTTTTTCTAATGTAAGAGAAACCATGCAATATTTAAATTTGTGTGTCTGATTTATTTCACTTAACATTATGGTCTTGAAGGGCATCCATTTTCCTTCAAATGCATCAAGTTTAGTCTTTATGGCAGAGTAGTAGACCACTATGTATGAATACCACATTTTCTTATTCATTCAGATGTTGATGGGCATATAGACTATTTCCAAGATTTAGCTTTTTTTTCCTTTTCTTTTCTTTCTTTCTTTTTTTTTCCTTTGAGCTGGAGATTGAACTCAGGGCCTTGTGCTTGCTAGGCAAGCGCTCTACCGCTGAGCTAAAGCCCCAACCCCTCTTTCTTTCTTTCTTTGCTTTGTTTTTTTTGAGACAAGGTCTTACAATGTAGCCCAGGCTGGCCTTGAACTCACAGCCCCTCCACCTCTCAAGTGCTGGGATGACAGGTGTGCCCCACTACACCCAGCAAGATTTAGCTGTTAAGAAGTGTGTCGCTAGAGGCTGGAGATTTAGCTCAGTGGTAGAGTGCTTGCCTAGTGAGCACAAGGCCCTGAGTTCCATTCCCACCACACACAGAAATTGTACTGCTATAAACATGAGTATGCAAATATCTCTGTAGTATGATGATTTAAACTCTTTCAGGAAGATACCTAGAAGGGAAATAGCTGGTCCAAATGGAATTTCTTCTATCTTTAGTTTTTTGAGGAATCTGCATGCTGATCTCCATAGTGGCTGTACTAGTCTACATTCCCACCAAAAATGTAGAAGGGTTCCTTTTTCCTGCAGCCTCACCAGTGTTTGTTTTTATTTGATTTCTTGGTGATAGCTACTCTTTCTGGAGTAAAATGGTATCTTAGTGTCATTTTAATTTGCATTCCTTTCATAGCCAGTGATGTTAAACATTTTTTTCATAGATATCTATACTTCTTCTTCTGAGAAGTGTCTATTCATTTCAGTTGCCCATTTTTTAATGTGCTTTTAAAATTTCTAACCAGTAATTAGGAAAAAAACAGATGGTGCACACCCGTAATCCCAGCACTCAGATGGCTGAGGCAGGAGGATTGCTGTGAGTTCAAGGCCAGCCTGAACTACACAGTGACACCCTGTCTCAAAAAACAAAGGAGGGGGTGGATTTAGCTCAGTGGTTAGAGTGCTTGCCTTGCAGGCAGAAGGGCACTAGTTCGATCCCCAGCACCAAGGAAAAAAAAAGTTTGTTGACTAGACTGTGTGAATGAGTGTCATGTTGCGGGTGGGATGTGTATGGTTTAAACAGTGAACAACCGTTACTCCAAAAAGTTTTTCCCAGAGCCTATATGGAGGGTGGGATGGAGGTGAGGGTGGTAAAAGTTTTAATTTTTTGTTCTGTTTTGTTTTGAGACAGGGTCTTGCTATTAGTTCAGGCTGGTTTTGAACTCACAGCAATTCTCCTGCCTCAGCCTCTGGAGTTCTGGGATTGCAGGTACCCACCACCACACCCAGCTCATAATTTTTTTTTTTTTTTAATAAGACAGGTCTCACTCAATTGCTCAGTGGAGTCTGAACTCGAAATCCTTACTTTAGCCTCCCTTGGTGCCAGGATCGCAGTGCTTGGAAGAAGGCCTGTTGGGGCTGTGATATTGTAACAAAAGAGAGAAGAATGTGAAACTTGGTCACAGAGTGCCAACTATGCTGGAACCCATGTTGACATACACCCCACAATCCCTTGGGATTGAGCCGGGGCCTCATACAGGCCAGGCAAGTGCTGTACCACTGAGCCACATCCTCAGCTCAATGTTGGCCTTTTAACTCTTGCAGTGACCTCACAAGGCCAGTAGTATGACCCCACCTACCTTTTATATACGTGAAAGAACAGAGGGACAGAAATAAAACATTTCTTGCCCGTAAGGGACAGCTACTATGTGACTGAGCAGATCCTTTCCTAGTGCCATGCATTAGCTGGGTGTGGTGTAATCCCAGCACTTGGGAGGCTGAGGCAGGAGAATTGCAGCGAGTTCGAGGCCAGCCTGGGCTACGTAGTGAGTTCAAGGCTAAACTGAACTATATAGCAAGACCCTGCTTCAAACAAAACAAAACAAAAAAGGTAGAGGGGTGGTGATGGGGATGCAGCTTACTTCAGAGGCCCTGGGTTTAATCACCAGTACTGTAAAACACCAAACCAAACCAAACCTAGTGCCATATGTTATTGACCACATATCTATTGATGTCATAATATTACAAATTCCATGAAATTACCAACTCCCAGCCCTTTTTTTTTTTTTTCAGTACTGGGTATTGAATGCAAGGCCTTTGCACTGAGCTACATCCCCAACCTTTTAAAACTTTTTTTGCTTTCAGTCAGGGTCTCAGCTAGGGATTTAGCTCAGTGGTTAGAGTGCTTGCCTAGCAAGTGCAAGACCCTGAGTTTGATCCTCTGTACCAAAATAAAAAAAAGACAGGGACTCACTAAATTGCTCAGGTTGGGCTTGTACTTGCAAATCCTCTTGCCTCAGCCTTCTAGGGTGCTGGAATTACAGGTGTGTGCCACCATACCCAGCTAATTCCCAGCGCTTTTAGTGAAGGGATTCAATGAAAAGGGTGGGTAGCAGACTAGCCTGAATAGGGAGAGATGGCACCCAGGGCCCAGGCATCCTGAGGCTGCCCTAGATCTGCAGGGGGAAGCAGCTGCAGAGACATGTCTTTCTGAGTCAAGAGCAGCTTGCTCAAAACACATTCCTTTTTTTTTTTTTTTTCAGTTTTGGGATTGAATCCAGGGCCTGTGCACTGAGCTACATCCCCCACCTTTTTTATGTATTTCTTTTTTTCTTACTTTGACTCAAGATCTCTCTGAGTCACTAAGTTGCCCAGGCTGGGCTTGAACTTGCAATTGTTCTGTCTCAACCTCTGAGCAAAAAGGTTACAAATATTGCGGTATATTTTATTTTCTTTTTTGTGGTGGCAGAGATCAAACCCAGGCCCTCATGCATGCTAGCCAAGCACTCCCAGTCTGTAGAGGATTTTAATGTATTACCTTTAACAAATTAATGCTTTTAAGTCACACGAGAGACAACAATACAATTTTTGTTTAGAAGTATTAAACTCATAGTACACTGCAGGCGGTGCAGTCTGACAGTGGGAGCAGTCTCAGAGATGTGGATCCTCTTCCTAGCCTGTCCATCGCCTCTGTGATTGGGTCTGTAGCATCACGTGGTCCTTATGTTGAAGTCTACATTGGAGGCCCTCGGCGCATGGGAGTCAAACTAACGATGTTGATATACATGGTGCTTGCTGGGTGTGGTTCCAAGGACCTCGGGTGCACTGGGCTGATGCCTTCATCCCAGCGCCATGAGGTTGGCATTGTGGCTGCACCCCATTGTGGAAGAGAGACTGCTTTACTCAGAGTCTTACAGTGAGTGGTGCTGGGATTTGCACCTAGACGCTGTGGCTGTCCCCATCACGCCACCCTGCTGCCTCCTTGAGGGTAGACTTTAGCCACAGGCTGTCTTAGATGGTTTCTCTCTGGGATTATTTCCCAGTACAATCATACCTTGGTACTCTATTGCTTTGAAACACACCAAATTTGTTTGTGTTTTTTGTTTTGTTTTAGACGGAGTCTTGCTATGTATTCAGGCTGGCCTTGAACTCACTATGTAGCCCAGGCTGGCCTCGAACTCATGGTGATCCTCCTGCCTCAGCCTCCTTCTTGAGTGTTGAAATTACTGGTATGTGCCGCTATGGTCGGCTCAAATTTATCAAATGTTGCACTTTTTTTTTGCTGCCGTTGTTGTTGTTGTTTGCTTTTTTGAGACAAGTTCTCACTACGTAGTTCAGGCTGGCCTTGAATTCATTACCTACCCCAGGCTGGCCTTGAACTTGTGGTGCTCTTCCTGCCTCAGCTTCCCGAGTACTGGGAGTACAGGCGTGCATCACTACGGCCGGCTGGCACATTTTCATACAAAAATTTTGTCCTAGTCCTCTGTAGTTTGGTACATGACACACAAGCTAGAACTTGTCAGTGTCGATTGCCTTGTGACTTGGTAGCCTTTCCAACCCAAACAATTCTTGTGGCTCGTCATATTTGATATTTGTCGCACCTTCTGGAATCAATTAATGACAAGTACCAAGGTAGTACTGTATTGTCATGTTTTTCTAACCTTATCCAGGCCTCATAGGAGCTCAGAGATGATAGCTCCTGGTCCTCCTGGGATCTGCTACCTCCCAGGCTGGCACTGAGGACTCCTCCAGTAGGGAGAGGGAGACTAGGAGAGGGGAGGATCAAGCATGTGAATGAAAGTTGCTCTCCAGACTGGGGCCCCTGTGGAAAGTCCCTCCACTAGTGCCATTCCTTTCCCCCTTCTCTTTATTCTACACTGAACTTTTGGTGTTTGGAAAAAAAAATAACTACAACACTGGACTCAGAAGTTAGAAGCTTGACTTAAATCCTTGATCTGTTTCCTAATAACCATATGATATTGGGCAAATGGGTTCATATGCCTGAGCCTCAGTTTTTTCATCTGTAAAGAGAGAATAGGAATATTTGCTACTACATATTGAGTCCTCGCTATGCAATAGGACTTGGATCATTGATAAACCTGGACAAATGGCTGTGAATTATCAAGGGCTGAGCCATTGTGAGGCATTATTGTCATTATTCTGATCCTTGACTGAAATGCTGCTCCTCTTTTGTTTTGTTTTGTTTTGTTTTGTTTTGAGACAGGGTCTTGCTATGTAGTCCAGGCTGGCCTTGAACTCATGGGGAGCCTCCTGCCTCTGCCTCCCCAGTGCTGTAATTACAGGCATGTGCCACCACACCCTGTATGCTCCTTTCTTTAGTTACTTCCATTCGAGCTGATGTTCTCCTTTCATCTGCTCCAACATGACAGAAGCGCTCTGGCTTTCTCTGAAGGTTTTTCCTGGCCCTTTTGTTATCTCTGAGGTGGCTGGAGCTGTGCCTGGTGCAGAGAGCTCAATGCAGTGTTTTCATGCTCAGTTACCGTCACACTCGCTATTGTTTAGTATACCTTTATGTGGAAGGATAACACACCCAGGGAAAAGTGCACAAAGCACTGGAAGAGCTGTCACAAAACCCCTGCCCCGTGGAAGCTTTGTAACCTCCACCTGGTGGAGAAATAGAATGGTGCTGGCCCCCATGTCCCTGGTTGTGCCCACTTCGTGCCCTCCTCATCGCTGTCATCTTTCACCTCGTGTCTTATCTCTGTGTTGCTGGAGCCAAGCAGAAAACCTTGTTGAGAAGCCCAGAAAATATTTGTTAAATTGAACTGATCCTCTCTGAGATCATTCTGAGATCTCAACTTTGACTTTATTGGTTTTAATTCAGTCTTCTGCAAAATGTGGCAGCATTTCAGTGATTTCAAAAATTCTTAGCTGGAACCAGGCATGATGGCACACACCTGGAGGCTAAGGCAGGAGGCGCACAAGCTGGAAGCCAGCTTGGGCAATTTAGCAACTTAGGGGAAACTTGTCACAAAAAAGAAAAAAAAAAAAAAAAACCCCAATGGAAGAAGAAAAGAAAGGAAGGAAAGGGCTGGGGATGTAGCTCAGAATGAAAGCTGTGAGTTCAATCCCCAGTATCACACACACACAGAAAAAAAAACCAAAAACCCAAAAGCTTACCTCAGACTGGGGATGAGGCTCAGTGGTAGAGCAAGACTCTGGGTTTGATCCCCAGCCCTGAAAAAAAAAAAAAAAGCAAAACAAAACAACTCTTCAGGCCTAGTTATACCTTTTTTTTTTTTGGTGCCGGGGATCGAACTCAGGGCCTTGTGTTTGGTAGGCAAACACTCTAACCACTGAGCTAAACACCCAGCCTCAAGTTGCAGCTTTTGAAAAACACCCATAACAGAGTGGAGCACTACCCTGCAACAACTAAATTTAAATTTTTGAAGGTGGATCCCAGGTTTTCTTTTCTTTTCTTTTTTAAACTGGGAAGTGAAGTAGGGGCCTTTGTGCTGAACTATATATCCAACTATTTTAAAATTTTTTAAAATTTGAGACACTCTGGGAGCTCAGGGTCAAGCCGCTCCACACATCTTCTGAGGTCCCTCCCACAAGGTCCCATCTGAGGAGGCCCCTCCCTCCCGCTGCCTCAGCCCAGTCAAGTCAGACAACAGGAAGGACTTCCTGACATGAAGGGATGGGAGGCTAAAAAGGGTGGAAGGCAGCATTTCTGTCCCAAGACAAGGATCACATCCAGTGACTTCTCCATGCTGGTTAGAAAGACCAGTCTTTCTCCAACCTGAACAGTCTTTACCTGGACAGGGCAGGAAAGGTAGAGGTTTATAACATGGGAAAGCACTTGCCACCAGCACTGAGCTACATCCCCAGCCCTTTATTATTTTTGAGACGAGGTCTTGGTAAGTCACTAAAGGCTGCCCAGGCTGGGCTCAAACTTGTGATCCTCCCACCTCAGCCTCCTAGAGTGCTGGGATTACAGGTGTGTGCCACCATGCCCCGCTGTAAAGATACTTTTCGAGAAGGTTTCTGATGATTCTACCATGCAGCTATTATCTCTTGAAATTTAACAATACCAATACCAATCATCACCAGGGTTTAACTTCAGTTCCACTACTGTTGTGGGTTGAATTGTACACTCTCCTCCCGGCCCATCAAAAAAATTGAAGTTCTAACCCTCAGTGCCTCTGAATGCGGCCTTATTTGAATAGGGTCCTTGAAGATGATCGGGTTATGATGAAATCATTAGGGTGTATGACTGGTGTCCTTACAAAAAGGCAAATCAGGACCCTGACCCAGGGAGAACTCCATGTGAGACTAGAGTTATGCTGCCACAATCAGGGAATGCCAGACATTGCCAGCCAAGGATCGGAAAGTAGGGATTACTCCTGGAACAGGTTCTCCTTCACAGCCCTCACCTGAAACCAGCCCTGCCAAAATTTTGATCTTGCACCTCTAGCCTTTAGGACTATAAAACAATACATTTCTGTTGTTTCAGGCACCCAGTTTGTGGTACTTTGTTATAGCATTCCTAGCAAAACTAATACTACTTATACAGCAGCTAGGTCTCTGCCTGCTTGTGTGTCTGTAAAATGCAATGTGTAATTTACTGTGCTGGGGTGCATTCTAAGCACTTTACATAGATCACCACCCCATTTGGGACCCCTCCTGGAAATCCAGGAGCTATTCTCCTACTCCTTTTTTCCAATTAAATTTTCCTAACCTCCTTCTTTGGTTCGCGACTTCATTCTTCAACGTTTGTAGAACCGTGAACCTGGAACACACAGTAATAAACTCAAAATTTTTAATTACATTTTCTTCATGTTCTTCAGTCTTTCTTAAAAACTGTGAAATGGAAAACATTTTTTTGAAAGTCGAACACCTAAAATACAATCCTATTCGGCTAAGACAGGTGAAATGCATGTTAACAGTTCAGTTGATACCTTTAGATCAAAAGAGAAAGCTGTGAAACAGAGAGGCTAAGTAACTTGTTCAAGGTCACACGGTACTTGAACAATGTACCTAATAATATATCCTTCCCAGAATTATTGGGAAGCTTCCATGATCTACGAATGTGGATGCGAAAGTGCTTTGTAAACAGTATTTTATGCCTGTTAGAATCTCTGTACATTCAGGACTCGACTTCCTCTTCTTCGCGAGACTTCCTCCCCTGGGTGACAGGGGCCGCTGTGCTCCGCGGGCGCTGGCAGGTCCCTCTAGCCCGCTGCGCCGGCTGCTCGCTGGTGCCTATAAATACCAGTGCTGGGCTCAGCGAGGCATCAGTCGGCTGCCGCCCAGGTCAGGGCTTGTCTTGCAGCTGGAGCGGGTCGTGAAGGAGCCGCAGCTGGGCCGGGCGGAGCGCGGCGCCTTGCAGGGTCGCCCGGAAGGGCGCGTTGCTGCCGGCGCACCGCAAGCCGCCCCCGGCCCGCGCCGAAGCGCCGTCCCGCCAGGCCGTCTGCCTCTGCCTTCCGCCTCCCTCCACCCTCCATTTCCCCGGATTCTCAGCCCGGCGCACCTGGACCCCGGCCCTCCTCTGGGTGTGGAAGCTCCTGGCCGCTTTCCCTCTTCACTCCTTCTTTCCAGGCTAGGCTTCCAGCCCCCTCCCTCCTTTCCTGTACTGGGTCTCACCCTCTTCGTTCCCCTTCCTTTGGCTCAGGCTCCCTACCCCTTCCCTTTGCCGAGTCCCGGCGCCTCAATCACTTTGCTCAAAGTTCCCATCCTTTCCTCTTCCTTTTCCTTGCCTGGGGTCGAGCCTGTCCTGTCCCTACCTCTGTCGCTGGGTGCAGTCGCTCCTGTTCCCTTCTCCCAGATCTAGGGTTCCAGACCCTTTGGTCTACTTCCGTGATTCCTTCTGGGTCCTTTTCCCACTTCCCTAATTTGGAGTTCCATATTGTGAACTTAGCTTTCCTCCACCCCCAGAGGACTACTTGCAGGAAAGTACCACTCTAAAACATGGACTTTTCCTAGAGACTGTTGGAACAGTCTCTTCTCCCACCCACTGATCCCTGCTACCTATGTCCCAGCTCTTACTCTGTCTTCACAAAAGGTTGAGGCCTGCCGGGCTGAGGGAGCAGCAGGATGCTTCGGTGGTCTGGCATCTGGGGGCTGTCCCTGCCTCGGATCTTCCCCTCCTTGCTGGTGATGGTCGCCTTGGTGGGCCTGTTACCTGTCCTCAGCCCTACTGCCAGCACCATCCCGGGCTCTGAGCCACCCCGGGAACGCTCGATTGGGGATGTCACCACCGCGCCCCCAGAGACACCACACCATCCAGTGAGCCACCCTGTGAACCATTCTGTTGAACATGGCACAAAGCATCGAAAGGCCTTTCCTGTCCTGGGCATCGACTACAAACATGTGCGCATACCCTTTGAGATCTCCCTCTGGATCCTGCTGGCCTGCCTCATGAAGATAGGTAAGTGTGGTTTGCTTGATGGTGCTGTTCCCGTTACCAGACTGGTGAGCTTCCTGCCCCATCTCTTACTGTTTGAGGCTGCCCAAGATTAAGGGGCTGAACTACTCCCATAACATAGGCAGCTTCCACCCTGTCATCTTGGTGTTTCTCAAACTCCACCTCGGTGTTCTCTGTGGTCTGAGGCCTCCCAAGAGTGAAGCTGGTATCATGCATGGGAGAGAGCAGTATTTGGATGCGATACTTCTGATACTAGGTACCCACAGCAAGGCTTCCAGGCCTGGCAGGTCTCCCCTGGCTGGGCCAGACCCAGAGGAGAGCCAGGCACCCAGCTGTGTGTAAGACAGGGAGGAGTGTCTTCTAGCAATAGCACTTTCTGCTCTGTCAACAGCAACCAGTGCAGTTTATTACCTGATTCATGGGAGGGTGTTCCAGTTTGTATTTCTACTTGGTCTGCCTGAGGAGTTTGGCCATAGCAGGGATCTCGGTGTAGGAGACTTACAAGTGTGATGGAACCCAAGGGACCCCATCCATAGTCTTGCCCTCTTTCATCCCCACAATGTTATCTGCCAGCTCTATTTGCCCAGGCTGGTTGAAAGCCCCTGAGTCAGTATCCGGCCCAGGAATGTCATCCTTTACACAGTTTATGGGAATTTCTGAAGGTTGTCTTGAAGGTGGTGGTAGAGCGGAGGAGGTTGGAACTTGGTCTCACCCAAGGTTGGCACCCAGCTGTGTCTCAAGGTGCTGTCTGGACTGACCAGTGACATTGACTGCTTGTTCAAGTAGGAGAGGTACAGGAAGAAGGGCTAGGGGTTTTCTGAAAAGACTTTGAAATATTCTTTTTAGGAGAAGTAAAAAAAGTTGTTCCCTCCCAAAGGGTTGGGCCCCCTGCCCAGCCTGACCACCCTGCTATGCTGCGTGATTATTGGAGCTCACTTGGGCCTGCAGAGCCCAGAAACTCCCAAGGGGGTTTTACGAGCTGCCTTTGCTGTCTTGGCCTGCCCCTAGCTAGCCGTGGAAGGCTCAAGGTCCTGAGACTCTGTTCCCCTCTTTGCTTGGAGATTTGGGTTTGGGGAGTTTGCGGCTGTTGGCAGGAAGCCTTGCAGCTTTCCCAAGGACATGCAGGAGCTGAGTGCTGATGCCAGACTGGTATGAGGCAGGCTCTGGGACATGCTGCAGGGACAAAGTGGTGCCTCTGTTTTGAGATCTGAGTGGTGGCTTCCTGGTGCAGGGCTTTGGTGCTGAGCCGGTCACAGTGGTGGGACCTGGTCACGGACACTAGACCGTCAGCACCTATACCCTGATGGTAGCCACCTTCCTGGAAAAAAATTGAGGGGAGCAGTATGTCCTGATTTTGACATAAATATATGACCTTGACAGCTGAGGCCTTTTCTGCAGTTCTCTCTCTCTTGTGAAATGGGCAAGAATCTTAACTGGTACTTGACTATTCAATTAAGTCGTGAAACCTTGTGTCTGAGTTTGTTGTAAGAACCCGAAGTGACCATGATATGTCATTTGCCTGTATGAAAGCAGGAAGAGACCTCACAAGTGCTGTCTCTAAGTTGCCTTCTCCCTCCAACCCCCTCACCTCCCCTCTCTACTGGCCTGGTACTAGGGGTTGGGAGCTAGCATGCACAGAGGCTTTCGGTACCTCCTGGGAGGATGCAGGCATGAACGCAGAGACCCCACTCCGGGCAGTCTGAAGTGTCTCTGTGCAGGCCTGAGGTCCCTTGTCCTAATGGTATCAGACTGGGCCTGCTTTGTCACTGTTGGAGTACTGGGTCTCAGACCCCAGGCAGCTGGAAAGCAGAGATGGTCCTCTGGCAAAGTATCAGTCTAGAAATCAGGAAACCTGGCTCCTCATCCCTCCTCCTGTGACCTTGGGAAGCCAGGCCTCCCTAGCCTGCAGTTGATCTTTGTGGCCCTTTGCAGATCTGACATTTCTGCTGTTCTACTGACTCTAAAAACTCAGGCAAGCCCCTCAGCCTCGGGCCTCAGTGTTTCCATTGTAAAGCGAAGAGGCTGGCGATTACCTCCTTTGCAGTTCCAAAAAGTCTGTGTCTCTGACTTGGAAAGGCAATTTTTAATTTTTTTTTAATTTTTATTTTTTGGAAAGGCAGTTTTTTAAATTGCTGGGTTTTTTGTTTTTGATTTGTTTGTGGTTTTTTGTTTTTTTTTTTTTTTGACTGGGATTTGAACACAGGACCTTCACATCAAACCCCCAGCCCTTTAATTTTTTTTTTTTTTTTTCTGGAGATAGGGTCTCAATTGCTAAGTTGCCCCAGCTGGGCTTGAATTTGTGACTCTCCTGCCTCAGCCTCCCAGAGTACTGAGATTACAGATGTGCACCACCATGCACAGCTGGAAAAACATTTTTCTGACTTGGAAAACAGAAGAGCTCTAGCATATGGCCACCCTGAGAAAGGGAGTAGAGAGAAAGGTGACCAAAAGACCTCAAGGGTCCCTGTTCAGCTAGGAGTGGAGAAACACACCTGTAATCCCAGTTACTCAAGAGACTGACATAGGAGCATTGCAAGTTTGAGGCTAGACAGGGCAATTTAGTCTCAAAACAAAATAAAAAGGACCAGGGGTAGTGCCTGCCCAACACGCAGGTGGTCTTAGGTTCAATCTCCAGTACCACAGGGTGGGGGGGATCCCTGTTCAGATGGCAAAAAGCTCAGAAAGCTCACTCCCCCTTTTACCTTTACAGAGTAGAATTGAGGGTGAAGTGTACAATTCAGCTACCATTCTGCCCACTTAAGGTTTCTTGAGTCTCAGTTTCTTCATGCATAAAATGAGCAATAAGTGTTAGGGATGTAGCTCAGTGGTCAAGTGTTGGGCCAACATGTACAAGGCCTTGGGTTCCATTCCCAGCACTTAAAAAAAAGCCAAAACCCAAACAAGCACCCCCTCCAAGGGGGCAACAATAGTATTTATCTGTAGTGCACTGATAGGATGATATAAATTAATATGTCCAAAGCTGATTTGGTACATACAGGAGCACTCAGTGAGCAGCAGCTACAATATTAGTATTTTTACCACCTAAGGCAATTAATTGCCTCCCTGCCTCCTACAGTCTTCCTCTAAGGCTAGAAGATCACAGCTGTCTCAACCCTAGAGTGCCACTGAGTATCCTTGATTTGGGGTTTGGAGTGTGCCCAGGTTACTTCTTTCTCTTGAGCTGCTTTCCCTTGCTGGTCAGGCTGGTCGTGGAGGAGGGGAGATGGTACCAACTGCCTTGGGGCGGGGCTGGGGTGTTACAACCATGCTCTCTCTGCACTGTCAGATACCCAAGTGCCTGGGAGCTTATTTTGGGGTCTTGCCTTTTCTCTCAACACCCCAGCGTGGGTAGGAGTTACGTCGGAGCCCTCATTCTGTCAGCTGTGGCAGCTGCCTCCCTTGCAAGTTGCCCCTCCTTGTAAGAATGGAAAGTGCTGTGTGCAGTCTTCCTTCCTACTCTCATCTTGTCTTGGAGCAGAGCTTCAAGGAGACACTTGCAGAGAGACTGGTGTGGGAGGGGCACAGTTAGAGCTGTTGTTCTAGAGTAATATATGCCTCTGGGTTCTCTTTTAACTGGGACCCGGGGTGACATTAAGCAAATCATTTTCCCCTCTCTGGGCCTTTTTTCTCTCCCTCTGGCCATGAGGATTTTTGTCTTTCCTTGGTTGGGAGGGACTAGAGGCCCAAAGAGGATTTAGACTAGTGAGGAAACTGTGAGAATGTACCTGAGCCCGGAGGGGAGGGCCATTCCCACCACCTCCACAAACTGTGCTTTGGCTTCTGCATGAATTCTGCTTTGTCCCAGTTCACCTGGCTCCCAGGGCAGTGCTTGTTCTCGGGAGAACTTCACGGTAACCCAGCTCACTGCTGGCAGCCCCCCTGTGTTGTTTGCCCATATTCCTGACCTGGAACTCCTGGCAGAGGCCCAGGAGCCCATAAAGCAGGTATTCATCTTGTATCCTGACCAGGGACAAAAAAGACTTCTTTTGTCCCTTTGCATCTTTTTGGTTTTGGTCTTTGGCCTTTTTGGTTTTGGTCTTTGCGAGGTGTGTCCTGCCATTTCCTCTTTAGAACAAGGCTGTGACTAGGATAAATAGGGTCATTACTGCTCACTTCACATGCATGGACATTGGATCCAGCAATTGGTTTCCTGTAAAAATAAGACTAGAGCTCACTTCTCCTGTTTTTTTCAGAAGGAGAGAGGAAGAACCAGCTTAAAGGTCACCTTGAAACTGTCTCAAGAAGCCCAGATGGGACTCTAAAAAGAAAGAGGTGGCCTTTTTCTCTTTGAGAAAACAGCTGACTGACTGCAGGACAGTGTGGGGAGGTCAGCCGGGGCCTGGGAGCAAGGCGTCAGGTAGGATATGCGTCCCAGGAGTGCCAGGGCACCTGCAGGGCCTGGCTTGGTCAGGTGGCCTGCACTTAGCTGAGCACCCGCGAGATACCTTTCTTCTCATGCCCAAGCAGGTGTAAAGGAAAGATGTGGTCGTAAACCCTGGGCACTGCCCTGAAACTGCCCCTCAGTACCTGTGTGGCTTGGTTCATGCACCTCGTTTCTCTGAACCCGACTTTCCTCGTCAGTGAGGTGAAGATACTGTTGGAGGTAGAGATTGATTTGGGGATGCCTAGTTCACTGCAGTGGCTTTTAGGACCTTTCAGATTCCTCCCTATGTTCGTCAGCTTTCTGTCACTACACCAAGATACTTAAGATAATCATCCTGTGAAAAGAAAAGATTTGTTTTGGCTCATAGTTATAGAGGTTCCAGTCTGTGATCAGGTGGCCCCACATCATGGCAGGAGTGTGGCACAGCAAATTACCTACCTTTCCCTTTCTCCCCGGAACCCTTTTCCCTCATTGTTTATCCACTGCTTTGGCATTAGGCCTGGCCTGCCTGTGACATCTCTCTGTTGGGGGGTATGTTAATAATAATTAAAATTTATGGGGTGCGTACAGAATAGTGTCAGGCCCTTTATAAAAGTAATCTCATTTAATTACTAGTAAAATCATGTGATAAAGACTCCCTGTGTTTTGCACATGAGGAAACAGCTCAGGGGTTATCTTCGATGATGCTGAATTGCTGTTTTCTGTTCACAACTTGGTGTAACCTCCTGGAGGAATGCAGCTGCATCTCCTGCGTCTGAGTAGATGATGCACACAGCCCTGAAAAAGCGGTCCCCAGCTCACCGCACCTGCATTTGAGGACTGTGGGACTCCCTCAGGGCAGTGATGGGGCAGGTGTCCACAGCGGGAACCCACTCTGAGAAAGCTGTAGGTGTTTTATGCCTGGCTTGGGTCTGTCCTTTGTCACAGAATCTGCATGGGTGTACACAAATCCTGTGGTCAGGCTGGGCCTGTTCCTGTTCAGTGGTGGTAACCTTATTTTTTAATTTTATTTTTTTTGGTGCCGGGGATCAAACTCAGGGCCTTTCTCTTCCTAGGGAAGCACTCTAACCTCTGAGCTAAACCCCAGCCATCGATGCCCTCTTAGCTGTCCAACCAGAACTTGTTTCTTTTCTCCTTGGGCAGGGGAGGAACTGTTAAAGGGGGTTTCCTCTAGCCTGCAGGGTGTGGCTAACCTTGTGAGTGTGACCTCCTGCCCCCAAGTCCTGGGCTGCTCTTAGTTGGCCTCAGTGCCCGGCGTGGTTTCCTGAGAGACAGCCTTTGTGTTGGGAGCAGGTGGCACAACTTTCTTAACTCTACAAGGCAGGAAATGTTTTGTGGTAATTCTCATTGGTGCTGTGATTTGTTTCCAACCCACTTGCATGTATAGAATGTAATCCTTTTCTTTTTCTTTTTTTGTTTTTTGTTTTTTTGTTTCTTTGGTTTTTGGTGCTGGGGATCAAACTCAGGGCCTTGTACTTGCAAGGCAAGCGCTCTACCACTGAGCTAAATCCCCAGCCCCCGAGAATGTAATCCTTTTCTACATCTAAGGAAACTGAGGCTTAAGCTGTTAGCTCTCTGAAGTCATGCAGCAAGTAAGTGGCAAAAGACACCATCTGTGGACTTCTAACCCAAGGTGCCATCCTCTTTCTTATCTGCCAACTTGCTGGGTTAGTGTAAGGGTCAAGGGGAACCCGAGATCCAAATGGGCTTTGAGGAGAGTAAATGAACAAATACATGGTGTTGGGAACCATGTTCATGAATGCTTGTCATGAGGACACTAGCTCTGAGAAGGAAGGGCTGAAGGGGCCGGTACTGATGGTCTAGAGCCTAGCTGGCTCAATTCCAAGTGGGATTTTTTTTTTTTTTTTGGTTGGTTGGTTGGTTTGTTCTCACTTTGTAATGCGGGCTGGCCTCAAACTCACTCTATAGCCCAGGCTGGCCTCGAACTCACAGTGATCCTTGATCTTCCTGCCTCAGCCTCCCGAGTGCTGGGATCACAGGCATGTCCTACCACACCCGGCTTGCATTCCAATTTTGTTTTGTTTTTGTTTTGTTTTTTGGTGGTGGTAGTGGGCATTGAGCCCAGGGCCTTCTCACAGAGCTACATCTCTAGCCCATTTTTAAATTTTGAGGCAGTCTTGCTAAATTGCCCAGGTTGGGCTCAAACTTGTATTCCTCCTGCCTCAGCCTCCCACAGTGCTGGTATTATAGGCATGTGCCACGATGCCCGACTGTTCCCTAATTTGTAATATGTTTTTTAAAAATTTGTAAATTACATTAATTGCTGCTTATTAAGTTCCGGTTTCAAAAGCTAGAAAAGGTTGACATTTCAGCCAGGATCTGTCCGACTTCAGAGCCTGTGTTCTTTTCATCATGTCCTGACTTCAAGGGCCCTTTGAGGGCAGAAATTTAACTTGACTCTTTTCTGTGGATGACTTCTTGGGTTGGGGAAAGAAACTGTGACCCACTCGAAGTCCCACAGTATTCACCGGCTCAGAAGGGTGGTGTGCACAGACACGGCCCTGACAGGGACCTGAAGCAAAGGGGGCCAGGCTCCCTCTGGCAGGCTGAGCACAGCAGGCAGCGCTGCCTCCTCTCCTCCTCCTGTCAGCCTCCCACCTGCCCCCTTTCCTTCTGAAGCAGGCGGAGAGGCTCGCTCAGCAAAGCCTGGGTTACTCCTGAGTCATCCATCGCCTGTGTGGGCCTCCTTGCAGCACTCGCTCCTCCTGCAAATGTCTGAGTCAGACGTGTCTCCCCAAGGTTGTCTGCACGCACCGCAGTGGGCCAAACCGTCTCTTTAGATGCCAATAAACATCAACTGATACTTTAAGGCAGTCCATGATTATATGTGGGTATTTTTAATCTTACGGGCTAATCTAATTTTAACTGAACTAAGTTTTGTGTTGGGCCTGGATCAGCGGGCCGCCCTCTTCCCTGGGATCATGCTGATTTCATTTTCTTCCCCCTAATGCTCATCCAGTGTGGAGGGCTATTTTTGGGGTTTATTAGATTTGCGCTCTGAGTTCCAGTCTTACTAAAATCAGGGGGGTTGCTAGATTATCCTAGCAAGCTCTTTCCTGCAAAGATATGTCCTTAAGTGGCTGTGACTGCGCTTCACGGTGAGAAGTTCTGTTCCTGTGCCCTGCCCCGTCCAGACTCCTGGGGGACACTTACCTCTAATTGCAAACTGGCCCTTCCACAGTGCTGAGCCTGTTTGAGACCAGGCCCCCGAAGGCAGAGGGATGAAATCACAGCTGCGTGTGAGATAGAGCCCACAGTTCACCAAAACAATGAATAACTAACATTTACATGGCACTTGCTGTGTGCCAGGCAGAGCTGTATCTGTGTGCTGGCTGGCCAGGATAGTGAGCAGATAATTAAGAGCTCTGGTAGAAGAGGCAGGGTGACTCTGAACAGCTAGCAGTTATCTAACTTGTGGCCTATTGGGAGCGAAGAAGAGTGAAACCCAGGCCCTGCTCAGTAGGTGCTTCCAGTTTGCTTGGGACCAGACGAGGTGAGACAAGATGAGACAAGATGTGGATATGTGCAGAGAGGCAAAGTTCAGAGGAAGCTGGCAATCCCTGAGGCCTGCGTGGTTAGAGAAGGCCTCTCAAGGAGACAGAACCTGGGTGGAGTCTTGAAGGAAGGAAGAGAATTAGATAGGCTGGCTATACCTAGTACCCAAATCCTGGGAGAATGTAAGCCCCTGAAGACAGAGCCTTCGTGTATTCATTTTCTCCTCTGTGGTTCACACGGAGCAAGGGCCCTGCACGTATTTGGGGAACGAGTGAACAATGGAGCACATGATGTGGTGGACTGCCATGGGGAGATGGGGTCCGCGTAGAGACCGGAGAAGACTGGCAGCCAGGTGGCCTGCATGGAGAGGAGGGAGAAAAAAGGTCCAGAGGCTCTTTAGCACCAGGCCGAATTCCAGGGCAGAGAATTTAACTGAAAGTGACACTTGGAGAGGGATGCTCTTGTCCTCAGCCGGTGTTTAAGTGGTGCTGAGCAGCTGCCTCCCTTGGCCCGGGTCTAATGAGGGTCTGCAGGGGCACCCTCTCTGGGCTGGTGGGGTCTCCCTGGGTCTGTTTGGTCTGCTTTCCATCTGTGTAAATGAAAGTGAGATACAAAGCTTCCTCAGGGAGCTGCCAAGAGCCTTAATTGAATTAAGCTCTTCCATAGAAGATTCCTTAAGCCATAAACTGCTCTGTGACTGTGAATTAATGAGACCAATAGTCATAAACTGTATAAGAAGGCAATCTTGTTAATTTATAGTCATACCTGGACAGGTTGACTTATAGCTTTTCTTTGTTTTTATGTGTGCTGGGGTGGGCTGGGGCCAGAAACTCCTTTCTGTGTTAGATTTATTTTTATATGAATAAATAAAGCATGTAAAACGTGTTCATGGTAAAACAAAACAAAAACAGCAAAGTGAAACTCAGTAACAGTACGAAAGGGTGTTCAAATGAAGAGTAAGTTTCCTTCCTCATCTGCCTAGTCACCATGTCATACCCCAAACGTTATTGCTGTTAGCTTGCTTGTTTGCTTGCTTGCTTTTTGTTTGTTTGTTTGTTTGTTTGTTTTGGGACAGAGTCTCGCTATGTAGTTCAGGCTGGCCTCGAACTCATGGTGGTCCTCTTGCCTCAGCCTCCCAAGTGCTGGAATTATAGGCATGCACCACCATGCCCAGCTGCTTTAACTTTCTTGTGCATCTTTTTGAAAATTCACTGGATAAATGAGTGTGTGAGCGTGTGCGCACTTGAGAGCAGATTTAGTTTTCATAAAGCCACCAGCATGAAAAAAAAGCTCTATAGCATGTGCTCACAGGGGCAGTAAAATAACACACGGGAGAAGGCACAGGTGGAAAATGGTGTGGGCCCCAGTCCTAACTCTGCCTCTCTCCTGCACGTAAACCTATGGCCAGTTAGGGTCTTCATTTCCCTAGCTGTGGTTTCTCTATGAAAGATCTCTAGGGCTTTCCAACAGGAAGGCCTGTCAGTCCAGAGAAATCCTGCTCTCTAGAGGCCTGGACGGACTGCGAGGCACTTGGAGGGGGTTTGCCGCAGCCTCACGGGAGTTGGTGGCAGAGCTGTCATGGAGCCTGGCTTCAAAGCACAGAATTCTCAAGTATAGGTTGATGCTCATCTCTCCCTCCAGTTGATGATTATGGGGTTGAAGAAATGGGCCCATAAGGGAAGTATGATAACACCCAAGGGACAAGGCACAGGTGGGAAATTGTGTGGCTCAGGTAGGGATGCTGGGAGGTCAAAGAAGAAGAGAGATGAGGGAGGCTTCTGGAAGCAGTCTAGTGAGGTGAGCAAGAGGAGGGCTTAGTAAGGAATTCTAGCCTAGGTGGGAGAAAGGACTGGAGACCCACTGTTCTTCTGGTATGTAGGTTTCTAAGAGTGAGAGTCCATGGTGGAGTTCATAGTCCCTCCAGAATTCTCTGCAGATGGACAGACATGGTGGCACACACCTATAATCCCAGTACTTGGGAGGCTGAGGCAAGAGGATTGCTATGAGGTCGAGACCACCCTTGTCTACATGGTGACTTTGAGGCCAGCCTGAACTGTGTAGGGAGACTGACCCTGTCTCAAACAAACAAAAATAAATACTCTGCAAACAGTTGTGTATGTGGGCTTTTGTCAGAGGGTGAGGGAAGGCCCATAGCTGGTCTAGAACAGCTCCTTGCACAAATTGGTGCTTGATCCTGGAATGAGTGAGGTTTAGATGGTCAACTGTGGAACAACTTTGAGGCAAGGGGAATGAGCTCCATCAGAACAAGTGGGCTGTGTCTTAAGGAATGAGAAGGGCAAATGACTCCTTAAAGTAGCAAAAAGCAGGTTGAGGACTTAGCTTAAGTGGTAGAGTGCTTGCCTAGCGAGCACAAGGCCCTGAGCTCAATCCCCAGCACCAAAAAAAATTAAAAATAAATAAACAAATAAAAAAGTAGATGGGCCGGGGATTTAGCTCAGTGGTTAGAGTGCTTGCCTAGCAAGTGCAAGGCCCTGAGTTTGATCCCCAGCACCAAAAAAAAAAAAAAAAGTTAGAAGCTTTTCTGGATTGGGAATCAGGCCATCAAGTGATCAAAGCAATAAAGCAAGCCCTTTCTGCACTGTGCAGCAGGGAAGGGACTGGTTTCCTTCTGCCCCTTGGGTCTGCCGCGTTGCCATGGTGAGCCTAGCATGTAGCCAGGTGTGACTCAGGTCTCCTGCCCTTTTTCCTGAATTGGCTGGGGCCCAAACACACCTCTGAGGCCCTGAGAAGGGAAGCAGCCACCTTGGAGACAGCTGACTCAAAGGACAAACTCAAAAGGTGGGTGGGCTTTGAGAGCACCTTGCTAGGAAGCTTTGACTGGCCTCTCCTGTGTTTTGGACTACGGACCCTGGTCTCTGTTCTCACCTTGCAAGGCTTCTCATTTTCCAGTTGAGGGCCAGAGAGTACTGGCCATGGATCACACGTGAGCTAATGGCAGAGATGGCTCTTTCTTGCTCTAATTCAGGGATCTCCAGACAGTAGGGCATAGGCAGTAGGTCAAGAGAAAGGGCTGTGGTCTTTGGCTTAGATGTCGCTATCTAAGCGTTGGAAAGTCTCAGTTTTTCCAGTGGGCCCTTTGAACCTGAAGAAGGGCAGCGGCCTAGTACGGTACCCATCAGGGACCAGGGAAACTCTTGACCTTAGCAACACTGGTTCTTACAGCAAAAGCAAGTGAGAGGCTCAGGACTTCTGAGCCAACCAGCCTTGAGGCTTCTGCTCTCACTCGTTGAATCCCATAGGTCTTGTAGTCCATGAGCCAAGTGGAGCTTGGGTGCGGTGCTTTTTATAGCGTCTTTGCCATCAAACAAGATTCTCTGTCCTGGGTGCTAGGCCAGGGCCCACAGGAATCTGGATGCTATACCAGGTAGGCAGGATGCCAGCATGGGGTGGGGCCAGTTCACCAAGCTAAGCAAAGCCTAAGACTGAGGTTCCAGCTAGATGGGGGAAGGAGAGCAGGTCACCCCACCCACTCTCCCTGACCGAGCCCGCCCTGCTTAGCTGTGCAGAGGCAGACCTGCTTCTCTTACGGTCTGAGGACGCAGTAGAGACAGATCAGACATGCAATAAGGAGTGGCTGGGACTTGAGGTGCAGATGGAATCGTATGGGAGTCCAGAGCAGGGAGAGAGACCTCCCCACTGGGCAGGTTGGAGAGGTTTCGTGAAGTGATCATTGAGTTAGGCCTTGAAGGGGAGCTAGGATGTCCTTGGGGTGCTTGGAGGAGCTCTCACTGAGCAGGCCAGAAGCTGCTACCTGCAGCAGAACCTCTGGTTGCAGAGGAGCGTTCCAGAGCAGTTCCCTTTGGAACCACACTCCCAAGCGTGCTGGTTAGGAACCCGGGATGACAGCTGGATAGACCTCAGCTCAGATCTTAGTTCCACCTCTCTGTAGCACTGTGACCTTGGGCAAGTCAATTAGCCTCAGAGTCTTAATTTTTTTTCTTTTTTTCTGTTCTTTGGTGCTAAGGATTGAACTCAGGGCCTTGTGCTTGCTAGGCAAGCACTCAACCACTCGAGCTAAATCCCCAGCTCCTGGAGTCTTAATTTGATCATCTGTAACATGGGATAACATTTAGCTGGCAGGGACTGGGGAGGATGCTGGGAGAATACCCGTGGAAGGTGGGTAGCACAGAGTTTGGCATATTGGGAACACAATAAATGGGCTTTGGATCAAGAGGAAGAAACCGGCTTGTTTTCCCTGCAATTGAAGAATCATTCAGCAATACAATTTGGTGCCTTACTCTATGCCCAGTGATGGGCGAGGTGGCTATGGATAAAATATATTGATCCTTTTCATGAGTAAGGCCCTGGGGTGGGTATAGCACTTCCCTGTGTGCACCAGGAAATGTGTGTGTGTGTGTGTGTGTGTGTGTGTGTGTGTGCGCGTGCGCGTGGGGTACAGGGGATGAAACCCATGGGCGCTGTAGTGCTAAGCTACATTCCCAGCCCTTTTTTTTTTTTTTTTTTTTGAGACAGAGTCTCACTAATTGGAACTTTTGGTTCTCCTGCTTCAGCCTTCCAAGTGCTGGGATTGCAGGCATGTATCACCATCCAGGAGGAAACTTTTTCTTTTCTTTTCTCTTTCTGTGGTACTAGGGTCTGAAGCTAGGGAGTCCTGAACTACATCCCCAATCCTTTTTATTTCTTTGCTTTGCGGTATGATCTTGCTAAGTTACCCAATATGGCCTTGAACTTGCCTTAGCTTGCCTGCTTTAGAGTGCCTACCTCAGCCTTCTGAGTAGCTGGGATGACAGACATGTACCACCATGCCGTGTGTGTGTGTGTGTGTGTGTGTGTGTGTGTGTGTGTGTGTGTGTGAGAGAGAGAGAGAGAGAGAGAGAGAGAGAGAGAGAGAGAGAGAGAGAGAGAGCTGGGGATCAAACCCAGAGCCTTGTGCATGCTAAGCATGTGCTCTACCTCTGAGTTGTACCTCGAGCTGCCTCCCCCATCTTTTAAGGGAAATGCCTCTTTTGGCAGGGTACTGGGAATCGAACTGAGGGCCTTGCAGTTGCTAGGCAAGCACTCTACCACTTGAGCTAAATCCCCAGGCCCCCTCCCATTTTTTTTTTTTTTTTACACATTAGGAAACTGAGGCCTCAAGGTTAGGTGACCTGCTTAGGGTTATGTGGCCCAACTATAGCACAGTTAATTCCAGACCTAGGGCTTCTTATTCCAGTTCCTGCACTGTTTCTCCCATGTAGCATTTATCTTACATTCTGCCACCTACCTGGAGTAGCAAGACTCATCTCCTGAAACACTTAATGAGCAAAGCATGATTTTGTAACAGAATTTGAGGTGTAGCCATAAAGGCATCCAATTTTACAGAATAGATAATGGTTTTAAAAATAGCCCAACTATGATAAGTGCTAGGTGGAGTCTGCTGGTATTGAGTAGAAAGTTCTGCCACTTCCTAGCTGCATCGCCCTGTTTCTCTAGTCAAGTTGGGTAATATCTATAAGGCCCTGAGCATGCTGTAAATGTTCAGTAGTGGGAGTTACTACTGGTCCTGTAGCATTAAAAGTAGGATAAAGCTGAGCATGGTGGCCCACACCTGTAATCCTAGCACTCTGGGAAGCTGAGGCAGAAGGATCAAAATTCCAGGCCCACATGGGGAATTTAGCAAGACTGTCTCAAAATAAAAAGGGTTGGGGACTTGGCTTAGTGCCAAGGACTGGGTTCAATTCTTAGAGGGTTTTTGTTGTTGTTTGTTTTGTTTTGTTTCATTTTTTGAGACAAGGTCTCAATGTGCACTTCAGGCTGGCCTTGAACTCACTGTGTAGCCCAGGCTGGCCTCAAACTCGAGGCAGTCCTCCTGCCTCAGCCTCCCAAATGCTGGGATTATAGACATGCACCACCATGCCTGGCAGTTCTCAGTTTTTTGATAAAAAGGAAGCGATGAGGGTGGGGGCCAAGCCAGAGGTCATTAGGGTAAAACTGAATTTCTCCAGTACGGGGGGCATGGTTATAAATGAGACTGTGAGCTGAGTGGTGTGATTTTGGTCATTAGTTAAGAGAGAAGAGACTTATACTGAGCATACATTGTGTTGTGCTGATAAATGCTGTGCTGAAGACAGAAAGACGAATACATATACAGTACTGTAATCCCAGCCCCAAGGGAGAGGCCAACATGTAAACAGCCGTTCCAGGTGTTTGTACTGTGAAGTGCCTCTCCGGGCATGTGGATCAGAGAAGGTATCTCAGCTCTTTTAGCTGGGTCCTGAAGGTTAAGCAGGAGTTTACTTGCTCACCATGGAGGGAAGATAGAGGAAGGCACAGAGATGTGAATATGCCAAACCAGAGGTAATACAGAATCATTGCCTTTTGCTTTGGAAGCCCATTTTTTTCAACCAAATATGCCTTGTCCACATGCTTGGGTGGGCAGAGAAGAGCAGAGGTGCTTAGCCACGCCGTGTCCCCCTACAGGGCAGTGAGGGGAAAGCTCATGTTTGTTGAGCCCCTACCAGTGCCTGGCCTCGTGCTTAGGGCTCCACATAGTACATCGTTGTCTCATTTTCATGGCAACCTTAACGGGTACGAGTCACCGTGTCTGCCTTTATCCAGCTCACAGCTACCTTGGGAAAGTAAGTCAGGATAATTAAGCGCTCGGTGATTGCTGTGCTACTGCTGAAAGCACAGGAGGCCTCTAGGGATGAGTAGAGAGCAGAGGCTGGGGCCAGGCTCCTTTGCCACACCCTGTGGACGGGAGGGAGGTGGCGAGGCAGGAGAGAGCTGTGAAACCAGCCAAGGTGCTGGACCCTCAGCCAGTTCCTGATGTGGGCGAAAGCCAGATTGGGTAGGTGGGCTGGCTGAATCGCAGATCATCCAGAACTTGGCCACAGGGGCATAGCCTGGCCCAGGGCTTCTCCAGCTGATGGAAAGCATGGCCACGTGAAGCAGAGGTTTGCCCCCTCGCTGCATCTCCACACCTGCTCTCCCTGTCCACACCATGACTATCTCATGGTGACTCCTGTGGCCTCCTAGATGGTCTTCAGCTCCACTCCTCTCTTCTGAAATGCAATCCACAACATGGTGTTCCCAGCTGAAAACTGTGCTGATGCATCTTCATAAAGTCCAGATAAAATTGAAGAGAAAAGTGTGTAGTCTGCACCTTTTTCAACATCACGCCCTGCCCCCTCCCCTGTTCCAGCCACACTGGCCTACCTGGGTTCCTCCAACATAACGTGCTTTGCCAGGCTTTTTCCTCCATGTGGCTGTGGCATTTGCTTGTCCCCAGCCTGGAATGCTGCCCATAGACTGCCTCAGCCTGGCGCTCTCACGCAGGCCTCAGGTCACATGTCCTCTCTTCAGAGCGCCTTCCTAACCCCCCGGGCTAACATGCTTAGGCACACACCCGATCCCAGCTCCCTCTTCCTCTGTGCCAGACTCTATTTTGGATGCGGAGGACACAGCCAGGATTAAGGCAGAAGAGGCTCCTGCTGTCAGGGGTCTCCCGTGTCAGCAGGGAGCATTGGACAGTAGACCTGACAATGTCAGGCAGGAGTGTCCCAAAGAAAACAAATATGAAAGAGACACAGAGGCTACATCAGGTGGTCAGCAAAGACTCTCAGGAGATGGCTAAGTGACAGGAGGGAGCCCACCTTTCAAAGACCAGAGCCTTGAGGTTCGAGTTTGAGGAAGCAGGAGTAGGGTGAAAGGGGAAGGGTGGTGTGAGAACAGAGAGGAAGGCGGGTGAGGCTGGGTTGTGAGGTCTGGGGCCTTGGGTTGGGGGTTAGAGCTGATGGTCGGTGCTGTATGGACCGTTGAAGGTTTTGAGCAGGGTGGCACGGTCTGACTTGGGGAGGGAGGTGCAGACAGCCTGGGAGTCAGAGATGGAGAATCGGCCTGGGTCTGGCTGGCCGCCCGGGGCTGAGCAGAGCAGGTCCTGACCCACTAGGACCTCAGCCTGGGCCTGTCAGACAGCAGAGCAAAGCTCCCCTACAGGTCCCTCCAGTCAGGGTAGCCACAGACAGTATTACCAGGGAGGCGAGCAAGGGTCTGTGGGGGAAGGAGGGGCCGAGTGGGGTTCTAGGCTCTTCGGGACTCCTGCTGGCTACCCCTCCCCTGCGCATTCTCCAGGTTAGTCAGCAGGCCTATAGTCACCAGATTCGTCATGTGGGAGGTGTGGCACCACAGAGCTCCGGACCTGGATGTGCCTCTTCCCAGATGAACCCTGGGTCAGGCCAGGAGCAGGCAGACCCAGAATGAGACTTTAGAGCCAAGTGGGATCTTTGAGACAAAGCACTGACTTCAGGGAGCGTAATGAGAAAGATAAACATTTAGGAGCCAAAAATTTTGGCTCTTGTTCTTGCAGCTGTGTGGACCCCACGTGCGGAGCTGAGGAAGTTAGTTGAGCATGCTGAGGAGAGAGCATAGCAGTGAGTTCAGGAATGTTTGGTAAATGATGAGGGAGCCTGGCCCTCCCTGTCCTCCTACAGAGGAGGAAGCAGAAGGTCAGAGCGGAAGTGACTTGCCCAAGGGCTGCAGTGGCTGGTGGCAGCGGTTGAACACATCTCTTTTGACCCCCAGCCTAGGCCCTTCTGCCGTGATGTCAGTAGCCCTCCTTTCCCGTACAATTCCCTGCTCCTTCTGCAGAGGAAGGTCTCCCCTGCTCAGCTACCCCTGAGCACCTACTGTGTATGGGGTACAGCTGTTTGGGAGGTGCTTCCCACCCTGGAGATGCTGTCATTTTTGTGGGAGACAGACATGTAAACAGCTGAAATACAAGGCAGTTGAAGTAACACAGGGACGCAGCACAATGCAGCACGGGCCTTGGTGGCAGACGGTTCTTGGCAATGTTGTCACTTAGAATGTGTTGGCAACGAGGCCTAACCTTAAGGTAGAACCAATCAGGGAGGCCTCAGACTCAATGCAGAGAGAGAGAATGTGGACTTTTTGTTGCAGATCCTGGAAATTGCCGATGTTTTAGGGGGAGGCATGGCCGAGACTGGCCTGTGTTTAGGACGAAGATTGCCCTGGCAGCTGGAGAATGGACTAGATGAAGTTTTCTCTCGGTGTTCTTGGCTCTAAGAGTTTTCCGCCTCCTCCCTCTGTGGATAATTATCCTTCCTAAGAAACTGATCAGATGGGAAACTGCAGGAAATGGTTTGGGGCAGGGATTGTGTAGGAGTTGGGGGGAGAGTGGGAAGGATGTAGCAGGAGAGGGGGATCTGTGCCAAGCAGCAGGGGCGGCTCCTCAGAGAAGAGGGGAGGGAGAGGTGGGGAGTCTGGGCAGGGCTGGGAATGTAAAGCAGGACGCAGGTGGCTCTGGAGAGCTGAGTCCCTTGCAGATCCTGTAGTCTCTGGTTGAGCAGAGGGGCGAGGTGATGGCAGGATCTGGCTTTTCTGGGTCAACAGGAGCTAGGGTCCTAATGGGCAAGTGTGAGCAGTGTGGCCCAGAGGCCAGGCCAGCTGTGCTATGTAGCTCTTATGTAGCCTGAAGGTCGTGATCCTTCACATCTGGATGCCTACCATTGTGGGCTGGGGCCTGGTAGGAGTGGTAGATGTGGATTAGCTACTCTGTCCTGGCACAGAGCGAGCCTCCGTCTGCCCCAGCTTTCAGCAGAATTTAATGTTTTAGATGGGCCAGGCCTGGTGGTGCACGCCTATAATCCCAGCACTCAGAAGTTGAGACAGGAGGATCCCTGAGACTTTGAGGCCAGCCTGGGCCACATAGTGAGTTCAAGGCCAGCCCGAACTATGTAGCCAGACCCTGTCTCAAAAACAAAGTTTGGTTGGCCTGACTTCTGCCCTGATTTGGTTTCATTCACTAAAGAGCAGCTCTGTGCGCTCAGGCTTCTGGTGAGTCTCATTCCACTTGGGGTCTGAACCACTGTGGCCAGTGGCATCGGCTCCCTAGGTCTGCACTAGGAGCAAGGCTCCTCTGAACCAGGAGCAAGAGGGGCCTGGCTGGCTCCCCAGGTGGAGATTCAACGCATTGTTCTGGGCAGTCAGGGGTCAGTGTAGCCTGATAGCTTGCAGTCATCAGAGTCCAGAGACCTGGTTTGAGTCCCAGCTCTGTGACTGTAGCTGATGACCTGATCTGTGAGTGTCATTTTTCTGCAGAGAATTCTCACCCCCATGTCCTCCCCCACTCATTTAATTGAGGAATGACGTGCATTCGTACTGTGACATGCTCATTTTAAAGTGTGCATCTCAATGAGTATTTACAGTGTCTGCATCCACATGAGCCACCCCCTGGGTCCCTGTGTGGCCTTCCTAGTCTGTGTCCCCACATTCCCCGGGGTAACTGCTATTCTGATGGCCATAATCATCCATGATTTTAGCTGTTCTTGAACTCCATATAAATGGAATCACACAATAGGTACTCTTGTGTCTGGCTGCTTTTGCTCAGTGTATTTGTGAGGTTCCCTTTTAGTGTCTCATACCAGTGGTTTGTTCTTTCTATTGCTGTTCTTATTGCCTCGTGTGAATGCACCACGGATGGCTCATTCTCCTGTTGATAGGCATTTCAGTTGGTTCCCTTTTTTGACTATTATGAAGAAAGCAGCTTTGAGCATTCTTATACTCTATAGGGCTTTTTTGTGAGAATTAAATGAGATAATCTGTAATAGTAAAGTGTTTAATACTGAATTATGACTCAGAGCAAGTACTCAGAAAATTTCCCATCCATTTTTTTTTTTTCAGAAAAAGGAAGAAAGAAAAAAAAATTCAAACACTGCCTAAGTATTAAAGAAGTATAGCCAGGTGTGGTAGTTCACACTTTTAGTCCCAGAACTTGGGAGGCTGAGGCAAGAGGATCACGACTTTGAGGCCAGCCTGGGCTACAAAGTGAGACCTTGTCTCCAAAGAATAAAAGCAAAAGCAAGTCATATCCTTTTCACTCTTCTGCCCCTTGAGCTAGTGCTCCTACTGTATCCAAGTGGGCTTTTCTCTTTTGTGGTATGAACTTCTTTTTAATAAAAAAGCATAAAAATAAGCATGCTGCCTGGCACGGTGGTGCACGCCTGTAATCCCAGCACTCAGGAGGCTGAGGCAGGAGGATTGCCACAAGTTCAAGGCCAGTTTGGGCTACATAGTGAGTTCAAGGCCAGCCTGAACTATACAGCGAGACCCCGTCTCAAAAAACCAAACAAAATGAAACAAAACAAAAAACAAGCATGTTGTCTTTACTGTTTTTGTAAAGTGTATTTTAATTTTTCTTGGCACTTAGTAATTGTTCATATTTAGGGAGAACAGTGTGATATTTCAATAAATACAATTTGTACAGGTCAGGTCAGGGTAATTGGCATATCCATCCCCTCGAACTTAACATTTCTTTGTGTTAGAAAGATTCAAAATCTTTTCTACTGGCTATTTTGAAATATTCAATCTGTTGTTGCCAAGTGTAGTTAACTTGCTGTGTTGTGGCCTGTGGGGCTTCCTCCTCTTACCCAGCTGCACCCCTGTGCCCAGTAGCTATCCTGTCTGCATCTCTGCTTCCCTGCACCCTCCTGGGCCCCTGCTAATCACTGTTCTGCTCTTAGCTTCTGTGAAACCAACTTTTTAGCTTTCATGCTCATTTTCTTTTGCAACTTACTTTTAAAGTTAAGTTAGATCTTTTGAAAAGAGTTATTATTATCGGAGAGGGAGAGTCTGGGATGATCTCCTGAACCAGCCACTCGGCCTCACCCTGACCTGGCAGGGCTGCTCTTGCCATGTTCCCCAGGGTTTGGTTTCCAGAGACCGGGAACAAGTCCTGGCTCTGGCACTCCCTGTCTGAGTGTTCTTGGCCTAAATGCCCCACGCTTTGGTTTTCTCATTGTTAGTGTAGTAGAATCCATACTCACCAGAGAGATATTGTGAAGTTTAAATGAGATACGGTACGTAAAAGTACAAAGCAAAATGGAAAGTGATGTGTGTGCCAGTTGTTATGTGAAGTCATAGGTTGTCAGAACTGGAGGAGACCCCAGAGAAGTTAACCAGCCCTGTCATCTTGCACAGGAGCAAACTATAGCCTGGGACAGTCCAGAGCCACCAAGTAATGAAGCCAGAACTGACCAAGGGTCTCTGTTATGGTTCGTGTCTAGATGTCCCCTCAAAGCCTTACGTGGTAAGAGATAGCTGGATCTAGAGTGTGTGATGCTGGGATTAAGGGCGTGCAATCACTAAATCAATCCACTGATTGGTTTAGCACCGCCCTAATCCTAGCAGCCTGGATAAGATATAAAATACAGAAAGAAGCTAGTTAGTCCCCTTGCTTGCATCCCTTGCTTACCTTGCTGCCTTCTGCCTGTCTGCCAGGCCCCCCTGCCTCAGACCCAGCTGACTGTGGACTGAAACCTCTACAAACTGTAAGCCAAATAAACCTTTCTTCCCCTAACTTTGGGTGTCTGGTATTTTGTCCCAGCAATGAGAGAAAAGTAACTAACAGTCTCCTGGGAGTCTGTGCAGCCACTTCCGGGCAATGGGAACTCCCCTAGAGAGCTACCACTCTTTCTGGGGTCAGGCTTAGCTCTGACTCTCTCATTCCTTATCTGCAGGGCTTCCTGCTAGGGGGAGGGGCACTTTACAAAATGTCCAAGCCTCCAGGTTTCCCCTCCTCTCTGGCAAGGCCACTGCAGTGACTTAGAACGTCTAGGCAGTGATTGTGCCAGGCATCCTGTGCTCCAAGAAGGCAGATTATTAGAACAGTGGGAGCTTTGGCCCAGTAGGTCACAACATCCCCCCTGTCTTAACCGTCCCCCCGAAGCTGGCCTTCAGCATCCCCCCACCCCATATACACCCAAGAAGTCAAGCCAGGGCCTCTGCTCCCTGTCTGCTTAGGTGGCACCACAGGCCTGGCTGAGGTCAAGAATCTGGAAAGGAACCTGACTGGCATGGATTGAGGCCTTTACCTCTCTCGCCCCGCTCCTTCCCAGGAAGCATTTGGTGCGATAAGAGTTAGAGCCCTGGCCCAGGTAGGCCCCACTCTCCCAGGTGTTTAGCTGCAGCACTCAGTACCAGGTACACAGCAGCACCTCTTGGAGCTGCGCTCATTAGGAAAGCACCAAGGCAGTGATAACCAGGGAGCGGAGCAGGGCCCACCTGGGAGTGCCTTGTTGGCCCAGGGTGGGGCTTGGGGAGGGCCTGGTATCTGCTTTCAGGGCAAGGTCCTGGAGTGACACATGTTCTAGTGGCGGTGAATGGTGATGAGAAAAAGTCCTGCGCTAGGTGTCGGAGCCACCACCACGCGTGCTCCAGCCCTGCCTTATCTGGCTCCCCTCTGGGCTCTGCCTTCATTATCTGGGGTGGTCCTCACCTGGTCCTGGTGCCTTGGGCAGAGATATCCCTGTTGTATGAACGAGGACTGAAGTGCAGACATCACTAACTAACTAACTAACTAACTAACTAACTAACTAACTAACACAGGAAGCCAGTGAAACTGGGTAACCTTGAATCCTGGGAGGTCAGGGTTTTGGAGCCATTGGAGGTTATCCGGTCCCCTCCCTTATATGACGGGGGAGGCCCAAGGCCAGAGTCACACCCACTGAAAGAGCTGGGGCAGTGTGGGGGCAGGTGTTCAGAACTAGTCTTCATTCCAGTTCTCTGCAGTACCCGTCCAAGATACCATACCTGCTTCTCTGGGCTTTCTGAGGGAGCTCTGCTCATGTCCACCTTTGGAGCACTGAGAACACTGTCACCCAGATCATTTTCTTGGTGCTACAGATGAGGAACTGTTGAGAAACACTGTGGAGGGTGAGTGCTGGCTAGCTCTTGAGTCAGCTTCCTGGGTCTGAATCCTTTTTGGCTGTGCCACCTGCTAACTTGAGCAAGTAACCTTGCTTCTCTGAGCCTCAGTTTTCTCATCTGTGAGATAGGTGTGATAGTGCCTAGCTCACTGGGTAGTAATGAGGAGTTGGAAGCCCACCAAGGAGTCGGAGCCCACAATAAGTGCTAGCTGTCACTATCGTCAACGTCCCTATCTCCAGGGGAAGCTGGTATGGAAGCTGATTAGAAGCAACTTCTCCAAGTTCTTTGTCCTGCCCAGCAGCTGCTGTTCCCCAGTCTCCACCGACACGCGTATCTCTCCTGCCCTGCCACGGGGAGGCCTGTGCACCCTGCCTCTGCGCCCTTTGCAGGATCACACAGTGAGCCCTGTGCGGGCTTCAGGCGGAAGCAGGGGCTGACAAAGCCTTCCTCGTCTCCTTCCTGGGCACAGCGTGCTTGCTTCTGTGGGGTGGGCCAGCTGGCAGGGGAATAGGGAGGCAGGCAGCCTCTCGCCCTCCTGCAACCCTTGACCCGGGTGATGTGTTCCTCACTGAGGGGCTCCAGACTTCCACCCGGTTCTCATTGCAGACCTGTGCTGAGGGCAAGCTTTATTGGCAGGAGGCAGTCACCAGGCACAGAGGCAGAACTTGGCTCTGGAATCAAGTAGTCCTGGCATCTAATGCCACTTTGGTTGCTTGCTGACTGTATGTCATTTGAGGAAGTTTTTAAAGCTCTGGGCCTGTGTTTGTCCCCTAGAAAATGGAAACAGTGATGTCTGCCTTGTGGTGCTCCTGCAGCTAAGGGGAGGCACAGGGCTTGCCGGTTACTCTCCCTTCCATGGAGTCCAGCTGGAGGGCCACACCGTGTCCCCCAAGGTAGCGCACAGAGTGTTAAGCAGAGACCCACAGGCCAGACCCAGGCCTGAGAGGAGCTGCCGGGGACTCCATTCCGCTTAGCTGGGGTCCCAGATGACTGCAACTCCTCTCTCCAGGGGTTAGAGGACTATGAGGAGAATCATGAGGTTAAGGTAAGCAAAGCATCAAAAGTGAAGTATGGCCGAGCATAGTGGCATATTCCTGTAATCTCAGTGCTTGGGAGGCTGAGGCAGGAGAATCACTGAGAGTTCAAGGCCAGCCTCAATTATATAGTGAGTTCAACAAAAAAAAAAAGTGAAGTGGTTTGGCACTGTGTTCCACATGAGGAGGATCCTGAATGTGAGTCCCAGCTTGCTACCACTTTGCTGTGTGACCTTGGCAGGTTTCTGCCGTCTCTGGGCTTCATTTTTTGCCTCTGTGAGATAGATGGTCTTGGAGGGCCCTGCCTCTTCTAATCTCCTGTGGCTCCTCTCCAAGGAGAGGTCTTGAGCCCTGGGCCCTCCTGGCTTTGGGACCAAAGCCTGCTGCCGGCCAGGTCCTCATCATTTCTCTGTAGTGTCCTCTAAAGGGCAGCCTCTTCTGAGCATGCTCAGCTCTCCCATCCACTCAGTACTTCTGGCTCCTCAATGCCTGAGTGACAGACTGTCCTTAGTGTGGGGGAGAGGAGGCGATGCGAGGCACTGCGAGCCTGCCCTGTGTGGCTCTCACCTTACTGGGGCTCTGCCAGGAGGAGCGGATGTCGCCTGGAGAGGGTGCCTGAGCCCTGCCAGCCTGCCTCAGGGACCTGCTGCGGGCTGAACGGGAGTGGCCAGCTTTTACCAAGCCCACCTTGTGGCCTGTATCACCGTCATGGTCTCTGTGTAAAGATAGGAACAGGTTCTGGGGACTCCAGAGGGCTTCTACCTCCTTTAGCCTCCCTCAGTGTCCTTGAGACTCCTGCAGGGCCACCTCTGAGTGTGGCCCAGCTCTCCAGGCCTCTGGCTGCTTCTGGCAGCTGTACCCTGTTGCCGACGCCAAAGGCCCTCTGAGGGCCCCGGAACAGGGAGTGAAGAGAGGGCTTCACCCACCTTTGGCTGGGATTTCCTTTGGCTCTACTTTGAGGTACATAATCTCATGGGAACAGCCCTTTGAGATGGAAAGTTCTGAGATGCCCTTTTCTTATGGAGAAACTGAGGGTCAGAGGTTCAGGACCTGCCAGGGAGACCTGGCTGATCAGTGGCAGGAGACCAGGCCACCTGGTTCTCTGCTCACCCTTTTTTTTTTTTTGGTGCTGGGGATCGAACTCGGGGCCTTATGCTTGCTAGGCAAGCACTCTCACCACTGAGCTAAATCTCCAGCCCTCTCTGCTCACTCTTAGCCACAGGCCCTTCTGCCTTCCCTCACTGGTAGCTCAGTTTGGAGAAGTGGACAGATTCCCAAGCTGACTCCCATGTGCTTTTTCCAGATGCCTCCCTTTCCTGCTGCCTTTCTCAGCATCTTCCACCTTACACATGGGGCCCCGTCCCTCTGCATGGGCCCCGGAGTGCTGAGTATGAAACCCCAGAGAAGCTGCCCCTCGTGTGGGCTGCTGCCCTGATGGTCAGGCCCTTGCCTCAGTGGGGCCTGGCAGTGGGGCTGGGCTGTGACTGCACTGAAGCGCCAACCCCTTTCCTTTTATGCCGGCGCTGTGCTCATGCTGAACTCGAGTCTGAACAGGTTGAACCCACATCAGACCGCAGGGTAGGCCCAGCCCTGGAGGACAGATGTGCCCTGTCCTGAAGAAGAGAGAAGCCTCTTGGCGTCCCACTGTTAGCAACTCCCGTGCCTTCCTGGAAGGCAGAACTGTCGTAGTGATCTCCATCCATCTCCAGATGGCCGCTTTTGGTTTTGCTTTCCCCAGCATGTCTTTACCTCTGTTCTTTCCTCTTTCTCCCAGCAATGCTGTGCCATAGACGTTGCTTATTCCAGTGTTATCCCTCTTCTGCCTGAGAGGAAGGAATGGAGGCTCAGGGAAGTACCAGATTTGTCAAAGCCACGGAGAAATTGTTTTATTTTCGATTTTGCTGTACTAGGAGTGACTCAGGGGCACTGTACCACTGAGCTACCTTCCTAGCCTCTTTCTCTTTTTCTTTTCTAGTCAAGATCTTGCTAAGTTGCCCGGGTTAGTCTCGATTATCATCCTCCTGCTTCAGTCTCCAAAGTAGCTGGAATTTCAGATGTGGACTCTCAGAGAGGCACTCAGAGAGGCACTGCCACAGGTGCTGGCTTGAGCCTGCTCAGAACTTTAGAACAGGAGCAGAAGCCAGCCGTGCTACCCGCCTGCCTCATGTGATCTTTCACAGAACAAACGCTGTCCTGGGCCCAGACGCCACACTTGTCGGCGGAGCCTGGGATCGCAGAGCCCGCCTTTGTCCTGCAGCAGACGCTTTTGTCAGATGTCAGGGCTGGAGAGGCTTTCAGCAAGCTGCTGGGATTGGGGAAACTGAGGTCAGAGAATAGCAAGGGCTTGCTCAAAACTCCCAGTGAGCTGAAGCCCGGCCCGGGTGCAGGCCCTTCCTCCCTCTGAACATAACTTTCTGGTCTCTCGGAATTTGGAGGCGGGAGGGCAGGGCTCTGCCATGCTGTGGGATGGTGTGGGAGGCAGTGCTGGCCACCGCTGGAGTCGAGGTTCAGCGGCTGGATGGCTGGACAGCTTTGCTCCATCTGAGTGCTGAACCTGGGTGTCCAGTACCATGTGCCGTGACTTCTTCCCTGAGGTGTCTGTGGGCTTCACGGCACTCCAGGTCAGCCCCGTAGCTCTGCCTGGCTCAGCACACCGATCAGGAATCCTTCCAACATGTACACGTGCACCTGGATGTTTAAGGCCTTTCACACCTGGCCCTCGGTGAGCCTGGACTGGGAGTCAGCAGTGCTGGTTTATTGACCTGGTTCCACTGCTGCCTTGTGGTCTTGAGTGTCTCTGGACCTCTCTATGCTTCCCTTTCCTCATCTGCTGTCCACTGTCCAGACTTGTGAGGACCAGAGAAAAGGCTGCTTTATGACCACCTAAAGAGCCCCTTCCTCTCCAGCCTTCACGATCATGGCTCCCAGTAAAGATCTTCTACCTACACTAGTGCTTGTCTCCCTGTCCTGCCTGCCAGACGTCGCTGCTTTCCTTGTAGGCCCTTCCTGGTGCCTCCTTCAGAGTGAGGGCCGGTTCAGTGGAGTTCAGTGCCTGCATGCTTAGTGCTCAGTGGTGGAGAACAGGTTAGGTCAGACAGAAATTCAGCCCTTAGTGATAAGGTAGGCTTTCCAGCCACGCTGTGCTGCCTGCCATGTGTCAGGCCCTGGCTCAGTGCTGGACATCACAGAGGAAGAGGGTAGGAACTTACGTGTGGTCTCAGCGGGGAGACAACCAGCCAACCCTGAGTGTGACCAGACTCTTCCTTGAGGGCTGTCTCTGACTCCAGAAGACTCTCCAGGGACAACCAGTGGTAGGACAAGCTGGAAATTACAGGATTTCTCTTTGTGTTGCCTTTTTTTAGGGTGAGGGGGTGCTGGGGATCGAACTCGGGGCCTTGTGCTTCCTTGGCAAGCGCTCTACCACTGAGCTGAATCCCCAGCCCCTCGCGTTGCCTTCTTACTGTCTCCTCTCAATACTCCACCTCTCTGTATCCAAGTGTGATGATATTCTGAGCAAGTTGAAGTTTATTATGTATAATGATTTTTTTTTTGTATAATGATTTTAATACAGTGGTACCTCAGTTCATGAACTTAATTTGTCCCACAATTCTGGAAATGATGGCCATGTTTGTGCTTGTGCAAGAAAGATGGCTGTGATGTGTTTGTGATGAACCAAATTGTGCGCAAACAGGAGCGTTCATGAACCAAGGTACCGCTATACTTTGTTACGCTTCTGGGCTAAACAAATTTTAACTGGAAGGGACACTATGAACAAAAGGTATTTAATATATTCAATTTCAGTTTTCCCCCAAATTTGCATTTTGCACGCTATACCGTACCTTTATTGAAAAGAAAAGTTCGACTTTCCCATGGCTCTAAAGTTTCTAGACACAGAACCTTTCTCGTTGTTTCTCCTCCTCCCCTGCCACACCTCAGATGTGGGGCAAACTGGCAGTAGGAGCTCCTATATGGCTGCATCCTGAGGAAGGACGGACTGGCCTGCAGCATGGTGGGCATGGAGAGGGAGAGCCAAGTGGGGTCACACACCAGGGCCACCAGGAATGTCAGCGATGGTGGCTTGAAACTAGGTTCTCAACAGGTTCTTTTCCAGCTCCAGCATTCTGCATGTGTACTTCCTCTACACTCTGGGTTTGAGATTTGGGAACCCAAGAAAGGCCCCCATTGCCAGGAATGTCACTTAGACTTTCCTCATGCCAATAGTGCCATGAGGTTAAATGAAGGAACTGTGTAGAGAAACTGGAAGCCAAGGCCCTCTGATTTCACTGCCGGTGGCACAGACAAAACTGGGGCTCCTCTTAGAGGATGTCAGAGCATGTCAGGCTTCACCCTGATGCCGCTCTTGGGTGACCGCTCAGTTATGTCTCAGGCAAGGCTATCCCTGCAGTAAGAAGGCTCTGCAGGTGGCGGTACGTAAGGAGAGGTGGGGGCGGCCCTGTGTCACATGGCTCCAACACACTGCTCTTTGTCCCAGCTATGTGTCCCTGGGGCAAGTAGGTGGCCATCCTCTGGCCTTCTCTTCGTATATCTTAAAATGGGATGGTAATGACAGCTGCGTTAGGAAGGGCTGTTGAGAGAATTAAACAAGATGCCACAGTAAAGTGCTTAAAGCAGCCTGTACCCCACAGAAGCAGTTTGACCATTTACATGCAATCTTTTTGGGGTTGTTTGTTTTATTTTGTTTTTTAAATTTCGACACAGGGTCTCACTAAGTAACTAAATTGCCCAGGCTAGGCTCAAAATTGTGATCCTCCTGCCTGAGCCCCCCCAGAATGCTGGGATTACAGGTGTGTACCATGACATCTGGTCACATGTAACTCTTTAAATTTATTTTATTTTTACAGTACTGGGGGTTGAACCTAAGGTCTTCAGGCTGAGCTGTATTCCCAACCCTTGCAAAAAATTTTTTGAGAAGAAAAAAGAAAAATAAATTTTTTTTTTTTTGGAGGTAGGGTCTCCCCATGTAGTTCAAGCTGGCCTTGAACTCATTATGTAGCCCAGCCTAGCTTCTAACTCTTGCCAGTCCTCCTGCCTCAACCTCCCAAGTGCTGGGATTATAGGCATGTATTATTTTGAGACAGGGTCTTGCTGTATTGCCAAGTTGCCCAGACTGGGTTTAAATTTGGAATCCTCCTGCCTCTGCCTCCCAGAGTACTGGGATTATAAACATGTGCCACCATGCCCGGCTTAAATTTTGGGGGTTAGGGGGTACTTAGTTCAAAGTCAGAGCCTTGTGCTTGCCAGGCAAGTGCTCTACCAATGAGCTAAATCTCCAACCCCTAAATTTATTTTTTAACTGATACATAAAAATTGAGGCTGGGGATGTAGTTCAGCGGTAGAGTACTTGTCTAGCATGCATAAGGCCCTGGCTGGGTTCATTGTGCTCAACAACAAGTGTGTGTGTGCATGCACACAAATTGTACATGTTAATGGTACTGTGATGTTTCTATATATATGTATTGTGTCATGTTTAAATCAGGTCAAACATCTGTCTCCTCAAACATTTATCATTTCTTTATGGTTAACGTTTTCTTTTACACATACTTTCAAAACTAGAGATACAGAAAAATTTATATGCACCAAACTTAACAGCATAGACTGGAATGAGGGTTAGGATAGCAAGTATAGGAAAACGGGGCGAATGACAAAGAAATGAGTCTACTTCTACTGAAAGTATTTATATACCATTGGAGAATACATTCAATTAATTAATTTATTTATTTTTGGTGCTGGGGATCGAAGTCAGGGCCTTGTGCTTGCAAGGCAATCACTCTAACGACTGAGCTAAATCCCCAGCCTCTGCTTTGGTGATTTTAAACAGAACCTAAAGTCATTAAATGTTTTCTCCAGCTGGGGATTTAGCTCATTGGTTAGAGTACTTGCCTTGCAAGCACAAGGCCCTGACTTCGATCCCCAGCACCAAAAAATAAATAAATAAAATAAAATAAAATCACCAAAGCAGCTGGGCATGATAGCACAGGCCTATAATCTCAGTACTCTGGGAGGCTGAGGTAGGAAGACTATAAGTTTGAGCTCAGCCTGGGTAATTTAGTGATTTAGTAAGAAATAAATTTTTTTGGGGGGGTGCCAGGGATCGAACTCAGATCCTTGTGGTTGCCAGGCAAGCGCTCTAACCACTGAGCTACATCCCCAGCCCTAGTAAGAAATAAAAGATGGGCTGGTGATGTAGCTCAGTATGAAGGCCCTGGGTTAAAGCCCCCATATTTAAAAAAAAAAATCCCAAGCAATATATTTTCATCTTGAGAAAATCCAAAGAATCACATGGTCACCTTCCAGGGAACCAGGTTGGCCGTGAGAGCCAGGAGATTGAATTCCTACTCCACCTGTCCCAAGTAAAGCTCCCCAACCCCAGGTAACAGCCTGCCAGCTGCTGGAGCCCTCGCCCTCGCCAGACACCGTTGCTGTCTGTTCTGTGTCTCATCAACACACACTGTTTACTGCTGCCCTGGTGCCCTCCCCTCCCCTGCATGAGTCATCCTCCGCTGCAGGGACAGCAGAATCTGCCGAGTGGAACTCATCCAACATCAGTTTATGGAGAGCTCCAGTGACTGGGGACGGCTGATTGGACCCCAAAAGTGCTGTTCCAGGGTGGGGTGGGGACTACTGGAGCTTTGAGCCCCAGGGCAGTAGACCAGCTGCAGGCTGGGATGGGGGTGTCTGGGCCTAGGCTGGGGTCAGAGGCTTATGTGAAGGTTGGGGGACCCTCTACAGGCCTGCAGCGTTTGGTTAGTTCCTGCACCGTCTGCCTGCCTCAGGCCCATGTGCTGGCATCTCCTTCACTATGCTTTACTTTCCAGGCTGGCTGCAGACCTCAGGAGCCTCAGACAGCCTTGAGGTTCGCTCTCTGTTCATTTGTTCACACTTCCCTTACCCTTAAGGCCACACATTAGCCCTCTCTCTTAAGCCACTTTTCCTGAGCATCACCTTTGCGAGGCCCAGGGCTGGGTGCTGGGGTGCCTCCAGACCTGAGCACCTAGTTCCTGCACCCCTAGTTGACTCAGCCTGGGGTGCAGGGCAAGGCTTTTCAGAGGAGATGACCCCCTCCTTTGAGAGGAGGGTAAAGTTCAAGGAAAAGAGTTTCCCAGTGTACGTGCACATGTGGCGTTGGGGGACATCTGACCCTGAGTAGAGGGGCTGATGGATGGGAGGTTTGAAGGGAAGAGGGGCAGCAGGAGCAGAGCAGTACACCGTGAGGGGCTTGTCCCCAGCACTAAGGTCCTTGACCTTGGAATCCTGACACAGTGCACATGCTGCTGGCTGGATGGCTTCTCTTACTGGGCCTCTGAGAAAGGGCTCCTGGCTGCATTGCTCTGCTTATTACCTGGGGGCCACTTAGCCCCCTCCGGTCCACCATGGCTCTTCTGACCTTTCCCGTCTTATTGTCCATCTTTGCCACTTCAGGAATACAGGGTGCTTCTGTGGCCAGCCCTTGATTCTTGCCTGTTTGCACACGAGGAAACTGAAGCCCTTTAGTTGTAATGATCAGCTCAGAACTCAGGATTACTGGAAGGCAGAGCTGGGCTCAGAACCTGGTCTTGGCCCTTTGGCCAGCCTTCTTTTGCCCAGGCCTTAGGCAGCCTAGTGTTGCTGCTCATTTTCAGCCAGCTTTTTAGCTCTTTCCCATCCTCCTGATGTTCTCAGAGGGTGGGAGCCTGTCTCCTCAACTGAGTAGCACTGCCTGAGATGTGGATTGAAACAAGCAAGAAACAGAGGTGCTTTTTGGAAGAATGCTGGGGAAAGGCACAGAGAGAGACTGATTTCCCTCAGTGCAGGGAATGAGTCCTGCCCAGGTACTTGGAACAGATTTATTTATATAGGCTGTTGTGGGGGAGGCGTGTTGCAGACTTGAATTCTCTTCCTGTTGATTCTGACAGGCTTAGTCTCAGTGCAGCAGAGTGGCACAGGAACTGGTAATTAGGAGACTTGGGTTCTAATTATGACTGCCTTTCCAGTCAGGGAGCCTCGGTGGATCGCCTCTCTGATCTTCTCTACCTTCATCTGACAAGTGGGGGTCAGGGTAGAATGTGAAACGAGAGGAGGGATGCGAAAGCCCCAGTTTGGCACCTCACATCAGATCTGGATGTATCGATGCGTGCTTTCTCCTTTCTCTGTGCCGGAAAGTGGATCTTAAAGTGGACCACGATCACATGCAGTCTTACTGAATGGACATTATTGGTTTATAGTTTTTTAATGTGTTATCCATTGAGGTACCAGGGCTAGGTAGTTCTAATTAAATTATCTCAATGAGACAGCCACTTTGGAGGTGGCATCATTATCCTAGTTACCGAGAGGAAATGAGACTCAGACACATGTACAAGGTACTGTGCTAAGTACTTTACATAACATATTGTTTAATCTTTTTTGGGGGAGATTGAACTGGAGATTGAACACAGGACCTTGCACATACCAGGCAAATGCTGTACTACTGAACTATGTCACCAGCCCTTTTTAAAATTTTGTTTTGAAGCCAGGTATAGTGGCACACGCCTGTAAGTCCAGTACTCAGGGTGCTGAGGCAGGAGGATCTCTACCAGTTCGAGGCCAGCCTAAACTACATAGTGAGACCCAGTGTCAACAAAACAAAACAAAACAACACAACAGATAAGATTTTGTTTTGAGACAAGATCTCACTAAGTTCCCCAGGCTGACCTCAAACTTGGGACTGTCCTGCCTCGCCCTTCCCAGTAACTGGGATTACAAGCTTGTGCCACCATGCCCAGCTGCACTTCATCTTCATACCATGCCCATGTGTGTATATTGGCAAAGACTTGGTGAAACCAGTCTGCCTTCCTGTTTGTCTTCTTTCTTCCTCCCTTTTTTTTTCATTACCCATCTAGTATCCATTTGCTGTGTACAAGGTATTGTGGAAGGCCTTTGAGAAGATACAGATTCCTTCTCTTTAGGCATACTTTTATTGATATTTCAAAACCCAGTACAAAATGGTCCTTGCTCTGGGAACACCACCTACGCTTTTTTTCTTTAATATCACATATTCTTTTTTGTTTGTTTTTTTGGTCTTCTGAGACAGGGTCTTGCTGTGTAGTTCATGCTGGCCTTGAACTCACTATGTAGCCCGGGCTGGCCTTGAACTTATGGTGATCCTCCTGCCTCAGCCTCCTGAGTGCTGGGATTATAGGTACATGCCCAGCTAATACCACATATTCTTTTCTTTTCTTTTTGGTGCTGGGGATCGAACTCAGGGCCTTGCACTTGCTAGGCAAGTATTCTAACCACTGAGATAAATCCCCAGCCCTTCACATATTCTTGAAAGCACAGATCCACCTCTACCTCTTCTCTCTTTCCTGTACTTTACATCTAATGAGTTGAGTCAGATGTTTTGTTTGATTGTGGTACTGTGTATTGAACCCAGGGAGCGCCTAAGCTACATCCTTAGCCCTTTTTTTGTATTTCGAGACAAGAGTCTTGCTAAATTGCCTAGGCTGACTTTGAACCTGGGATCCTCCTGCTTCAGCCTTCTGAGGAGCTAGGATTATACTCACCTCAAACAAATCAGTTTTACCTCAGTTCTCAAGTAGTTAATGCCTACTCTGTCCTAGAAGCTGGAGAGCCAGATGACTAGAAAGTTCTCACCCTCAGGGAGCTTATAGCCTATCGATGGACATATTCATGCACACCAACAGGTCACGATAAGTTAATATTCGTGTTTTACTTAGGTTTTATTTTGTTTTGAGACAGGGGTTGCTACGTGTGGAACTACTCTGTAGCCCGGGCTGGCCTTGAATTTGTGCCCCTCCTGCTTCAGATTCCCGAGTGCTGGGATTACTTAGAGGCTTGTGCAGTACACCTGCTTTCACTTGGTTCTTTGAGAAAACGATAATAGTGATAGTCACCACTCTCTACTAATGTTGCAAACCAGCATTATTTGGCATCCTTTACCTTATTATGTTTCCCTGTACTTCAGACACTCTCTGAAAAGCAGGCTTTCAAACATCTGGGGAAGCTCGGGTAGGAGCTGTAAAGTAGCTTGCCCAGGTCGCCGTGCTAGCCAGTGACTGCTCCCTGATAGGAGCACATTTTGCTGGAGGTGGGAACTCGGCGGGGGTGGGGAGTGGCCGGTGCTGCGTGTTTGTCTCCTCTGTAGGTCTGACTGGGAACCACTGAGGCAGCAGCTGAGTCAGCCCTATCTGCTTTATCTCGCTGCTTGGTGCTCACAGCCGGCACTGATGCTGGGAAGAATCAACATTGTGAATAATACCTGCCTGTGGCCCTATGAGTTGGTAGAAAAGATTGACTCCTCCCAGCTGGGCTAGGTCTCAAGGGCTTCCAGGAGGCACTGGCTGCAAAGGTAGAAGGACGTTCGGAGGTCTTCCCTAGGCCAGTAGAGAGGCGGGGAGCGCTGGAAGACTTCCTTGGACAAGAGCTCACAGAAATGGCTACTCGTGGTCCTTGGGAACTGCTGTGGGCCTCTTCAGTCCTGGGCAGATGCTCTCTTTGGAAACAAAATACAAAGAAAACTAAGGGATAATGTGGTGAGTGGTTAAGAGCACAGACTCTGGGGTGGAGGGAGTTGGGTATTTAACTCAGTGGTAGAGCACTTGCCTAGCAAGTGCAAGGCCCTGAGTTTGATCCCCAGCACTCCCCACAAAAAAAAAAAAAACCCAAAAGAAAAGAGCACAGACTGTGAAGCCAGACTGCTTAGGTTTTGAATCCCAGCTCCCAGCTGTGTGACTTTAACAAGTTGTTTAACCTTTCTGTGCCTGAGTTTGGTCATGTGTAAAATTGTGACTTCCCAGAGCTGTAGTGAGGAGCCAATGAGATGAAAAAGTGTCCGAGTACCTTGTTATAAACTGTAGAGTGCTGGGCTTTCACTGCTTTTGCCGAGCCTGGTTGCTGGGCCAGTTGAAGAGGGAGTTAGGGAAATGGAACCACTGTGCAGCAGCAATCCCTTGGGACCTGGCCGAGTTGCAGCCCAGCACAGTGCTCAGGCCTGGAAATAGGGCAGCAGAGCCCCGGACTCGCCCTGGGTCCCTGGTGGCCCGGCACGGGTGGGCTGGAGTTCCCCTTCCCAACACTCCCCCTCTGACGTCCCAGCTAGGGAAGCAGGGTAGGGATCTGGTCACCCTGGCAACTGAGAGTGCCTGGCAGTGTGCGTGCTCCACTGCACCAGTCCGAGCAGATGGGGACAGTCTGAGAGATGTAGATAAAATGTTCTCATGGTAAAGGGCAGAGCAGCTGCAGAGGGGCTGAGTGCTCTCGCCAGCCCATGCGCACAGGTGTTCACACTGCCACCTCCACTGGATGGAGTGAAGAACATCTCTCCACTCATCCTTTTCTCAAGGGGAGGCCAGCCTTGAAGTAGTAGCGCAGAGGGTTGTCCCAGAGCTGTGGGGTGCTGAATTCCACACCTTGCTGCCTCCTCAGAGAACACATGCCTAGAGGGAGGCCTTGGAGCAGCTCTGCTCTCTGGTGGAGCTGGTTGTGTGACCACTGATACCTAACAGACTCCCTTCGAGTCTCCTTTTTCCTAACCACGTAATGGAGAGTTAAATGCTCTCCAGGGCCCATTCCAGTTTTCCGTCTGCCCTGCCCGCCCCATTCCATCCTGGTGACGTCACCACCACACGTTGGAGCCCTGCAAGTTCTGCCTCACTGGGATCATGCTTCAATATCAGACCCGGGACCCTGTCCTTTGGTCCATTGCCCTTCACCAACCTAGTGTCAGCGAGCTTCGCTTCCGCTTCGTGTGCTTTGAGGGGACTCTTAAGAGGTGGGGACGTCAGTGTAGTCTGGGCCTTGGGAAAACAGCCCCAGGGCTACTCCTCCCTTCTCTGGAGCTGGAAGGAGCTTCCTCCTCCAGACAGAGCCCACCCCTCCCCTGCCCTGGAAGCACTTTCCAGTAATATGCCGCCTACTGTGGGCCAGGGGCCAAGACCAGATCCAGACTTCACCCCAAAGCCTGGGCCCAGCCCTGCCCTGCCTGCCCTGCCCTGCCTTGCCTTGCCCTGCCTGCCCTGGGCTGAGTGCCTTCCAGGGCCCAGAGCTCCTGCTGCTCACTGGGAGGCACGGCCACATCGAAGACTCGGGGGAGGGAGGGGGCTCCTTCAGGAACACCGCTCTAGCCTGGTGCCCTGGGAACTGGTTTAAACAGAGGAATTTGCTGGCCCCACCCGCCACAGAGGCCTGGGATTTAGTCCTTGGTGGGCTTGGTGAAGTGTGTCGTCCTCCAAAGCTCCAGTTTCTCATCTGTCCTGTAGCTGTCTGCCTATGATGGAAGTCTTATGGCCCAAAAACTTGGAGGTGCTGAGTCTAAGCTGCCTCACTGTCCCCAGTGCCCAGCACAGCCAGCTCAGGAAAAATACTGGCACCTGAGCAAAGGGCTAATTAGCTCTCTGCTCCAGGTTTGCGGCATAGACATCTAAGATTATATATAGGAGCTTCTCCTACTCAGAGGAAGCCACCTCACCTTGCAGAGCCCAGCTTTGTCTTCTCCAAAATGGGCACAAGCTGGGCATGGTGTGCACACCTGAGACAGGAGCTCATCAAACCCAGCCTGGGAAATTTAGTGATTCCTATCTATAAATGAATGAATGAGTGGGCTGAGGATGTAGCTTAGTGCAAAAGCCCTGGTTCAATTCCCAGTACCACAAATAGGTGGTGATGGGGGGAATGCCTAGCACACAGCTATTGTGTGGACCAAATGTGATGGCACGTACACAGCCAGAACAGTGCTGGCTTGTGGGACACTTCAGGAACAAGATGCATCCTTCATGTTGGTTCGCTTTATTACACGCCTTCCTCCTCCCACACTGGGAGCTGTGGCTGACTTGTCTCTGGGTCTCCAGCTCACTGGCACGTCACAGGTCCGGAATGCTCTGTGGGTTGGACCGATGGCACAGAGGGTGGGAGACAGTTTTTTTGAGTCTTGGTGAAAGTAGATGCCCTTCCCTGGGCTCTTTAGACTCGGCCTTCTCATAAGACACCTGTTAGTGCTAACTCCAGAGCAGGGCTGGGAGACTCGAGGAGATTCAGCTGGCCAGAGATGAACTTCTGGCATTGGGAAGCTGCTTTCTGACCTATGCCTGCAAGAACTCTACTCCCCTAAAGCCCTCTGTGACTTTTTTTTCTTTTTTTTGAGTCAGGGTCTCTCTACATAGTTCAGGCTGGCCTTGAACTCACTGCATAGCCCAGGCTGGCCTCAAATTCACAACAAGCCTCCTGCCTTAGCCTCCTCAGTACTGGGATTACAGGCCTGTGCCACCACACCCAGCCAGCTGTGTTAGATTTCTATCATGATAATGAAGTACCCAGAACAGTCAATTTATAAAGAGAAAAGTTTTATTTTGGCACACAGTTTTGGGAGTTTTGGTCCATGATTGTTTGGTCCTGGTGCTTTGGGCCTGTAGTGAGACACACTGATGGGAACACATGGCAGAGCACAACCACCAACATCATGAACCAGGGAGCAAAACTGAATGAGGAGGGGACCGGGGGCCCCAGTCCCCTTCAAGAACACACCCACATTGACCTAAAGGCCTTCTATTAGTGTTAACATTTCCACCCACTGCCCCCTAGTAGTACCACCTGGGGATCAGGCCTTTAAAATAGGGCTCTTTTAGGAACATTCAAGATGCAGAATTAACAAATAGACAAAAGCAAACTAAGATGCAGAATTAGCAATTGTGCCACCTTCTCTCTCCTGCAAAGTATTACAGGTCTTTGAGTGGGTGTAATGGCCCTGTCTCCACTGCTTCTGCTTGAGTTGTCTGACCTCAGTGGATGCCAGAAAGATTCATGTTAGTGAGCTCCTGCACATCTTCATCTTTTGGGAGTCCCTCCTCTGGGTCATGACTGCGGACTGAAGGTTGCGAGAGAGGGAGGCTCCAAGAAAGGTCTCTGCCCTGACCTGGGGAGACAGGGGTCAAGGAACACTTCCTGGAGGAAGAGGCGGAAGCACACGGTGTCCGCCACACAGTGGGGGTGGAGGCGCAGGAATGGTACCTGGAGAGAGGAAGGAGACTAGGCGGAGGCCTGCAGGCAGAAGAGAATGTGGCTCATTTGGGACAACTACAAGCACTGAGGCTGAATCAGAAGGAGCGCTTGTGAGGAGAACAGGACCTGAGGCAACACCAGATGACAGAGGCAATGCTGAAAGTTTGGCCTTTAGGCTGTACAGCAGGAGAGACGTGGAGCAACATGGCTGAGCCCTTCCCAGGGTAGCAACTGGCCTAGCGCTGGGCATAGAGGGTGGACTCTACAAAGACTGCGGGGGCTTCTCAACACAAGAGGTGACTTTTGGTCAGGTCTGTTTTGCAATCCGGAAAACACACAAAATGGCTTCGAGGTCCCTTCCCAGCCTAAGGGAGACGTGTCATCTGTCCCGCCCGCCCCCCACCCCCGCAACATGTTTTGCTTGTCTCCTGGGAGTTTCGCACTGTGCTCACGTTCTGGACCTGGATAGTGTTCTGAGTGTGAGCGTTGACTTCTAGCTGTGCTAGCATCGCCTGGGTCAGTACCTGAGAAGAGAAGGGGCTTTGGCCCTGGAGAGGAGTAGAGACCTTGCCGAGCATGCATCATCCCTAGCACTGGAGAAAAAAAAAAAAAAAAAGAAACATTGTAAACCAAAGATATCAGGGTACTGAGAGCAGTGGCCTGACCAGACAGGTTGCCTGGAAGTGTTACGGCTTGTGTCTAGCTGACCCTGCAAAGCCTCATATGGTCATAGGTGACTTTTCAGAAATGGCTGGATTTAGAGTGTGTAATGCTAGGATTAAGGGTGTGTGATTACTAAATCAGTACACTGATTGGTTTGGTATAGTTCTGGGTGTGGATAATGTGAAAGTCCACCCTGGGTGTGAGTGCTACTGGCCCTAAGGGCATGTAGCCTGGATAGAATATAAGGCACAAAGAGGGATGCTGCCCTTGCTTCCTGCAAGGAGAAAAATAACTAAGACAGGAAGTGTGTGGATGGATATGTCCCACCCCTGCTCATTTTCACATCAGCAGGTATTTGTTTACCTGCTGCCCGGAGACACCTGCCTTGGTCCTGTATCCTCAGTCCTGTGTGTATAATGATGAGCAGACAGAAATCTGTCTGCACAGAGCTTACTGGCTAGGGAGGGGTGAGGGCTTTCTGCCTGAGCACAGCTGACCAGACTGACCCTGGGGATTAGGGTACCCAGCATGCACCTAGATGCCCAGGTCTCCTCCCTCTACCTCCTCCACCTGCCCAAAACAAAACAATCAAATAAACAAAACCAATTAACTTGTAGGGGGCTCGGGGCTGTGGTCAAAGCTAGTGCTGAGAGGCCCTCTCTGGCAGGGATTTTTGCTACCTCTCAGGTCTGGGTTTGAAGCCCCCAAGGTGGGCCACAACAAATGGCATGTTACTGCTCAACACAGCTGGCTTGGGGAAGTGGTTGGTGGGTCTCGAGCAGAGGGGCATGTAGATACCTTGATGGGGAAGAACGCTAGGAAACCTTGAATTTCAGAACTATGGAGTTTGCTAGGAGCTGACGGGGGGGCAGACCTGGCTTCCCTCCTGCTTCTGCTACTCATTTGCTGTGTACTTTTGGCATGTTCCCTCCCCTTTCTGAGCCTCAGTTGCCCCATTTTTAGAGTAGGCAGAATTGGGCTAGAAACAGATTGGCAAGTAGATTCTGTCTCGTATGCCCAGACCGGTTGCTGCTGGCTTCCTGGAGCCCTGTGTTAGCAGCTGCCTGGCCTCCACAGGGAAGCATGCCATGATTATGTACAGATGTCTGCCACCTGCACATCCAGGACTGGAGGTCACTGCATGTGCTCTGCAGATTGTCAGACCCCAGGCCTTACTGTGCTCAAATTCTGTCCTGCACAAATGTTTGATTCTTCTACACTTTCCACTGCCTCCTGTGCCACTTCTTTACCATTCATTGTCTGCTTTTGGCTTTAATACCTCCATGACAGGGAACTCACCACCTTTCCTCAAACACAATTAGGTTGTTGTTATTCCCACGGAGCTCATGTCTGTCTCCCTGAACTTGTGCCTGGAAAGATGCCTTGAGTTCAGATGTAGGTTTGTAGCCTTAGGTACTTAGTGCCTCAGTAATCAATTTATAATTTCTGCCTTCTGGCGACATACAGGCTGCTGCTTTCTAATATTTTATGACAATGACAGAGCCAGCATGGGAATAGCCTTTGAAAAAAGCACTTTAAAAACATCGCTTGTTTTTTTTTGTTTTGTTTTTTTGTGGGTGCCAGGGATCGAACTCAGGGCCTTGAGCTTGCTAGCCAACCGCTCTATCACTGAGCTAAATCCCCAACCCCAAACATCACTTGTTTTACACCACAACCTTGTGAAGCTGGTATTATCCCTTCCATTTTACAGGCAAGGAAGGAAACTGAGGCTCAGAGAGTTAACAGAGCGGCCTTCTGAGACCAAGCCTGTGCACCTCTCGCCAGCTGCTCTCCTGGTCCTCAGCCCTGTCCCCAACCTTCTGTTCTCCTGGCTCCCCCAAAAGCCCACGGCCTCCCGTTCTCTCGCCCTCCGCAGGTTTCCATGTGATCCCCACTATCTCAAGCATCGTCCCGGAGAGCTGCCTGCTGATCGTGGTGGGGCTGCTGGTGGGGGGCCTGATCAAGGGCGTGGGCGAGAAGCCCCCCTTCCTGCAGTCAGACGTCTTCTTCCTCTTCCTGCTGCCGCCCATCATCCTGGACGCGGGCTACTTTCTGCCGCTGCGGCAGTTCACAGAGAACCTGGGCACCATCCTGATCTTCGCCGTGGTGGGCACACTGTGGAATGCCTTCTTCTTGGGCGGCCTCATGTTCGCTGTGTGTCAGGTGGGCGGCGAGCAGATCAACAACATCAGCCTCCTGGACACCCTGCTCTTTGGCAGCATTATCTCGGCCGTGGACCCGGTGGCCGTGCTGGCTGTCTTTGAGGAGATCCACATCAATGAGCTGCTGCACATCCTTGTCTTCGGGGAGTCCCTGCTCAATGACGCCGTCACTGTGGTGAGGGGCCAGGGGCCACACCCACATGCACACAGGCCCAGGCCCCAGTCGGGACCAAAAGCCAATTCTGCACTCACCCACTAGTAACAGGAATAAAAACCACCAATGCCTGTACGTGCTTGCTGTGTGCCAGGCACCATGCTGAGCACTCTGACATGGATTTTCCCATTTAATCCTCAGGACAACCTGAGGAGAGACTTACTGTCCTCATTTTACAGAGGAAGAAACAGGCCCAAAGAAGTTAAATAACCTGCTAGGATGTGATAGAACCAGGATTCGAAGCAATGTGATAGAACCTCTTTGTGCTTAAACCAGGTCTGTCTCATTCCAGGGCCTGAGCTCTTGGCCTTACTAGATTATATGCTCCCTCCTTGACTTTCATTTTAATGTGGTCTTGGCCAAATTACTTATTCTCCTTGTGCCTCAGTTTCCTCTTATAGCCCGTTTCATCTCACATGAGGAGCCTTGAGCTCTCATTTGTCTGTATTTTAAATTAGAATTTGATATGTAGAGTTTCTGGGTGGCAATTATGAAAAGAGGCCTTGCTCCCTCCCCCAAACCTCCAGAAGGTGATAAGTGAAATAGGTTGCCTGCTTGCTTGCTGTGTGACCTTAAGCAAGTGTCTAGCTCTTTGGGCCTCACGTATGACAGCTGCAAAGTGACAGTATCAGTGCTTTCCTCCCCAGGTCTAGGGAGGGCAGGCCCCCCAACAAAGGTCTGTATGCAGCCATGCTGCAGATGCCTGCAGGTGTCCCCCAGCCAGCAGTTTCCTCAGGAAACAAGTATGTGTATGTTCACATTCACGTCCTCCTCCTATGCTGGATCCCTCAGAGAACAGCTGCATGCACAGGAAAATATAAGGACGTGTGTGTGTGCTTAGTCTCCACTCACACACATGCGCCTGTTCACTCCGGCCCTGCAGGAAGCAGCACCTCCAAGCAGTGACAGTCTGGTATTCAGCTTCAGCAGCCTCGGCTTCCTCTTCCTCTCTGCCCCCAGGCCTGGTGCTCAAGGGGCTGGGTAAAACAGCAGCCTGGCCTGAGCAGGCAAGCCTCTGTCCTGGTCTCTCCTAGCACTAGCTCTTGCCCAGGGTGAACACAGGAGCCTCAGTTTCCCCACTTGTGACACAGGGTTCTCAGTACCCAGCCCATCATCCTCCTGGAGTTTGTTTCGGGGGAAGGGGTCAGGGGTTCTGGGGGTCAAACCAGGGACTCCTGCATGCTAGGCAAGCACTCTCTACCACCAAGCCCTCGCCCCAGCCCCCTTCTCAGGGTTCCTACAGGAGTTCCCCTCACTAATACTGGTGAGGCCAGTGGGTGCCAGAGGCCAGCCTTTCCCAGCTGGATCTGAGTGGAGGGCTCAGGTTGACACTGTAGGGAGCAGTGGGTATGCTCATATCGAGAAGGTAACTCAGATACAGCTGCTTTGGACCCATGGTGCATCTCCCAGGGTGGTGATGGTGGTAGTAGTGATCGCTGATGGTCATCAAGTACTTCCTGTCTGGATGTGTATTGCCTCATCTGATCCCCAAGTAACTGCATGAGGTCGGCACTGTTACCCTGATTTTATAGATGAAGAAACTGAGGCACCAAGAGGTTGTATTAGCTGATAAGTGATGTAGCTGGGGTTCATATCTGCATAGTCCAGTCCAGAGCCCAAACATAGACTCATACCACACTGCCTGTCTGTACCAGTACCCTCTGCCAACAGTACCAGCCCAGAGAGGAAGACATGGTCCTCTGTGTCTGCCCTGTTAGCCCGTGTGGTAGACCATGCATCCCCTCAGGCCGGAGCGGGGTTAGGTAGCCCAGGGCCAAGAGTGCACCTGCTGATGAGGCTGTCTGCTGCTGGTATCCCGCCCTGTCTCCCAGGAAGCTGTGGTCCAGGCAGCACCAGGGCCTGGCCGGTGTCCCACATCTGCCCTTTCTGACTGGCCCAAGTTGGGTCTTTCCTGGAGCTCTGGGCATGGTTAGCTGCCCCTGGGCTGCCTGGAATCAGGTCTGTGCCCTGGTGCAGTTCACCCCTCATGTCCTTACCCCCTGCCTCCAGGGACCGCCCAGGCGCTAGGGGCTTTGGAGTTTTCCATGGATTCTCAGGTCTTCTCTTCACTCCCATCAGGCCTGGAAACTCCGAGCTGGTTGCTAGCAGAGCTGCCTAGGACTAGACTGGACTTGAGATCAGGGAGCCACGGTGCCAGCCCCTAGGACAGCAGAATGTCAAAGTTGAGCCTACAGCTCGACTTTGGGGAGGCCTGAACCCACAGCTATCAGTGAACAAGTTCTGGGCCTAGTCCTACTAGCTGGGGGCCCTCTGGGTTATCGCCTTGCCTTTCCGAGCCTCAGTTTAGCAAGGCGGCAGGCATCCGTGGCCTGTGCACCTCAAGAGGTTGTTCAGTGCCGACTAGGCTGAAGATTGTTCAGAGGCTTTACAGTGACTGAAGTGCCATTGAGACATCTGACAATAGTGTTACAGAGACCAACTATTTCCTGGACCACAAGACAGAAGCCTTAGAGAGCCTCTAGCTCCACAGCATCTGAACTTAGCTGTTCACGTGACCATTGGGGAGTTAGTGGTGGTTCCTCAGCACACTCAGAGAGTCCGAGTCTGATATTGCCTGGCCGTGTGATTTTCAGAGGTTGAGAACTGCTGTCATACTTCATTGTCTGAACCACCTTACTTCATGCTAGAGGAGAGACTGAGATCCAGAGAGGAGATGGGCCAACATTACAGTACCGGTATCTGCTAACATTGTACTGGGCACTCGGCCTTTACTAGTTTTATCCTCACACCGGCCCTGTCGAGGGGGCGCGGGAAAACTGACGCACAGGGAGATGGAGTATTTGGCCCTGTGTACACACTGGGGAACGGCATGACCACGATTCCAGCCCGAGTCCTTCGGTGTCAGGGTTTGTGCTCATAACTGACATGGCCTGCCACAGGCCCAGTGAAGCCCTTCCGGCCCCCCGGCCATGGATTTTGAGCACCTTCTTGGCACTAGGGTCTCTCGCCTATCACATGGTCTCTTCCTGTGGGGGTGGGACACCGTGGTGGACCCCAGGGAGCCATGGGGCCGCCCTGCCTGCCCACCCACCAGTCTGCACACCCTCCTCAGGTCCTGTATCACCTCTTTGAGGAGTTTGCCAACTATGACAACGTGGGCATCGTGGACATCGTGCTCGGCTTCCTGAGTTTCTTCGTGGTGGCTCTAGGCGGGGTATTTGTAGGTGTGGTCTACGGGGTCATCGCAGCCTTCACCTCTCGATTTACTGCGCATATCCGGGTCATCGAGCCACTCTTCGTCTTCCTCTACAGCTACATGGCCTACCTGTCAGCCGAGCTCTTCCACCTGTCGGGCATCATGGCGTGAGTCTAGGCGTGGTGGGCTGTGGGGTTGGTGCAGGAGGAGTTGCCAGGCTTGGGTGGCCCCAGGGAGCTCCCCAGGGCCCAGACCTCAGCTTCCGGTGTGAGGCATGAGCCCTGAGCTCTGGACTTGCTTGGTAGCCATTTAAATGACTGAGGTCGTCAGAGGCTTCCTACAAGGGCCCTTCTGCTGGGGTCTGTGGGATTTGGAAATGTGGAGAAGGAATTCCTGGCTGGAAGCAGATTGGGCCAGAGCAGTCCTGGCACAGGAGGGCAGAACCCAGGAATGACCTCAGAAGCCCTGAGCTTAGAGTCCTGGGAAAACTCAGTTCTATTACTTCTTCCCTTTGTCTTTTTCGAATTTTTCTTTTCTTCTGTACTGGACATTGAACCCAGGGCCTTCACACTGAGCTACATCCCCAGCCCCTTTCATTTTTCTTTTTGTTGTTGTTGAGACAGAGTCTTGCTAAGTTCCTCAGGTTGGGCTCAAACGGTGATCCTTCTGCCTCAGCCTCCCAGGTTACCAGGATTACAGTCAAGGCACTATCACGACCAGCTCCCTCCTTTGTCTTTAAAGGGAGTTCCACATTCGGAGCAGGGCATAGGCTCCCGCACACCCTGCCTCTCCGCACCAGCAGAGGCTCACTAGTTATCTTACCAGGCCTGAGTCTTGGTGATCCTGAGGCCTCCACTGGGTCTGAGAGGGGATGAGCCATGGAAAGGCAGTGAGGTGCGAAGGGCTTCCCGATAGGGAGAGTAGCGGATGCGCAGAGGCCATGCTGAACTTGCGGGTTCTGGGTGACAGGGAAGAAGCCTGGCCAGCAGGAGCAGAATCCTGTGTAGGCGCAAGGCTGGGAAGCCTCAGGGAGCTGCTTAGAACAAAGCCCATGTGCCCCTAGCATGGGAGGGGGCCGTACCCTGGGAGGGAAGAAACTGGAGCCACGGGAGGAGTGTGGTTGACACTCTAGACAGAGGCAGCTTGGCCCTAGGGAGAAGGCACAGGCTTTGGAGTTGGACAGACCTTAATACCACCGTTCACTGCAGTGTGACAGTTAGCAGGCAAATTTACTTCTCCAAATGTCAGATCTCTTTTCTGAAAAATGCAAGTCTGTTCCCAGCCCTGTGGGGTTGATGTGACAATTGAGTTGAGAACAGATGTACAAAGCACACAGTGGATATTGGCCCCCAAGAATTGTTCAGTAAACAGACGCCCGTTCCTCCTGACTCTGTCGGCCCCTGGCAGCAGAGGGCCCTGGGAAGGTGCCGCTCACCCCTGAACCCTGCCGTTTGCCGACCCCAGACTCATCGCTTCAGGAGTGGTGATGCGCCCTTATGTGGAGGCCAACATCTCCCACAAGTCCCACACCACCATCAAATATTTCCTGAAGATGTGGAGCAGCGTCAGCGAGACACTCATCTTTATCTTCCTCGGTGTCTCCACTGTGGCCGGCTCCCACCACTGGAACTGGACCTTCGTCATCAGCACACTGCTCTTCTGCCTCATCGCCCGGGTGCTGGGTGAGGCCCAGATCCAGGCTTAGGGAGGAGTGTGTGTGTGTGTGTGTGTGTGTGTGTGTGTGTGTGTGTGTGTCTTGGCGAGGTTGTGAGAAGGCTGTGTGTGTGGTTTGGGGGGCAGTGTGTGTGTAATGCATTGAGTGGAGGAGCCGGGCCATGAGAAAGTGATGGTACCGAGTGTGTATGGTGCTGGCTTGTCTCTATGTGTGTGTGTGTGTGTGTGTATGCATGCGCGCTACGATGTGTGTATGTTACAGCGTGTGTGTGTAGTGTGTTCTGAGGAGGGGCCGGGATATGGGGTGGCTGTCAGCAATACAAAGGAGCTGGATAGTCATGTGTGCATTTGAGGCGAGTTTATAGGGACTGGTCTGTGTGGTGTAGTTTGTGTGTATTAGGTACAGTGTATATAAGGGCTAAGGTGTGGTGTATGTACGTGGTACAGTACGTGTGTGGAGTACAGTATACGGAGGGCTGGTCTGTGGAGTGTGTGTGTGGTGCAGCGTGGGGGTGTTGTGCGAAGGGACTGTGGTATGGTGTGGGGTGTGCTGGTATAATGCATGGAGGGGCCCTGGATGGCTCCTGGCCGCTCCCCTTCTTTCCCCTCTTTGCAAAGCTGATGCCATAATGGGCCCTTGAGGGGAGAGAAGCCCAGACTCGCAGTGAGTCAGTGGCCCGTGGGACTGCCACAGTGCATCAGAGTGAGGGACCTTCAAGACCTCGGACTGGGTCCTGTGGTTTCCTGAGGAGGGGTGGAGAGTACGTCACTGAGCACTTGCTCAGCTGCCCGCGGCTCCCCCAAACCTGCACCACCGGCCGGGGCCGCCTGTGGGGACCAGACCTCGGGCCCTTGGGCTCCACTTCCGCCTGCCAGATGTGCCTCCTGTCAGTGGCTAAGCTGATGCCCCTCCCTGGATCTCGCCTCCCCCAGAGGTGTGGGCTGGGTTCGTGGTCCCCACACCTGGCTGTTTCATGTTTACTTGGTGCACTTTTTTAAATGTCCCTTGCTTTGCATTCTTATCCTCCAGGGATCCTGGTTTTGTGGGTTGAAGTTAGGCCCCATCTGCATTTTAAAATGATGTTTTATGATAGAAAATTTCAAATACCTAGAAAAGTAGACTAGAATGATGATTTCCCACGAGCCCATCATGTTTAATAAGTATCAGCTTGTCACGGATCTTGTTTCATCTTTTCCCTTGTCCCTCCTGACGACTGGCCACTGGGGAACCCAATGTAAACATCCACCTAGCTCTTTCATTGAAGAACTTGAGGTGAGCCAGGCGGGCCAAGTGGAGGCTTCCTGGATCCACGGAAGGCCCTTGCGCAGAGTCCCCAAGGTGCTGGGACAGCCTGACCCTTCCTCTCCCCCGTCCCTGGCAGGTGTGCTGGGCCTGACCTGGTTCATCAACAAGTTCCGCATTGTGAAGCTGACTCCCAAGGACCAGTTCATCATCGCCTACGGGGGCCTGCGAGGGGCCATCGCCTTCTCCCTGGGCTACCTGCTAGACAAGAAGCACTTCCCCATGTGTGACCTGTTCCTCACCGCCATCATCACCGTCATCTTCTTCACCGTCTTTGTGCAGGTGCTGGGCCCGCCTGACTCCCGAAAACAGAGAGAGAGAGCAGTGCCTGAATGGGACAGTGGATCCTGCTCCAGCTCCACTGCTGATGTGCTGCATGACCCTGAGCAAGTCACTTCCCTTTTGGGCCACAGTTTTTATAGCCATAAAATGAGAGTTGTAGTCAGGAGTCATTGTGAAGTGATCGACTAAAATGTGAAGTAAGCAGAGTGCCGCCCCACTGATTTAGGAACCACTCAGAGATGTGGGTAAAGTCAGCGGCCCCAAGATTTGACTGGTCCTGATTCAGTGTAGGGCTTCAGTAATTTATATCCATGGTCTCAGTTTGTGCATCTGTAAAGTGGGAATAACAGCATGACACAGGCAGCTGGGCAGGCCTCTGAGTCAGGTAGCAGGAGGCCTGGTGTCAGCCCTAGCTCTGCTGCTGCCTGTGTGACCCTGGGAAGAATCCATTGCGGTGTCTGCATTTGTGGTTTGTGAAGTGAGGGGACTGGGCGAGGTTACCCCCAAGAATTCTTCCAGCTTGTGGTCGGTGACTTCTGTGCCTTGAAATGTCCTGGCTTAGCTGGCAGCCCCACTGCCGCCCCATCCCCAAGGAAGCCCAGGCTGGGGTGCTGCACGTTGCCATATCATACCTGACCGTGACCTCGGGCAGGAGAGAGCCTCTCTGTCTTGGCCCCCGTTTCTTTACCATCGCTTCTATCTTCCCTGGACACAGATCCTCACAGAGTGCTAGGTGGAACATATCTTTGCCTTCCCAGGAAAAAAAATACAGGGGAAAACTCGGGCTGGGTGTATTTCCTGTCTTGGGGGGACAGTGGGACAGGGTCTCACTATAGAGTCTAGGCTGGCCTTGAACTCACTATGTACTTCAGGCTGGATTCAAACTTGCAGCAGTCCTCCTGCCTCAGCCTCCTGAAGGAGGGGAGCTGCTGCTTTTGCCATTTTGCCCTTCTTCCATCATCAAAAAATACTGTTTCACCCTGATTTGGCAGTTGCCTATGCCAGTGGCTTTCCAAACCCATTTTCATGGAGGGCAGTACTGGGGCAGGGATTCCCCCTCTTGGCTCTACTACTTGTTTGGGACCTTAGGAAGTTGCTCTCCGTAGAGCTGATTCCAGGCCTGCTCTGTGCCTCAGTTTTCTCATCTGTAAAATGAGAACAGTAAGAGGACCTGCCTTTAATGCCAGTAAGAGGCATTAGAGAGCGAATTCTTGTGAACCTTACAACCCATCCATCACTTGACAGGTGAGCAGTTGAATTAGCTGCTGTTATTTCTAGGTCCCCCCAGCAGCCTGAGCAGGAGGCAGAGCGGAGGTGCCCCTCCCCACCTGTGAGGCCGACGGCTCAGGGCTGTGGAGCTAGTCTGTCCTGGAGCCTGCATCTGAACCCAGGCCCCACCTGGGTGGCCGTTGAGAGGGTCACGAGGCTCCTTGGGCTGTCGGGCCTCTGCCTGTGTCCCAGGGAGGAGCTGGCCCTAAGGGCCTGACTTCACGCTGGGAAGGTCCTGGAAGACAGACCTCACCTTGGGCCCTGGGGGGAGGTGGGTGGTCCTGACGTCTGCCTGTGCCCCCAGGGCATGACCATCCGGCCCCTGGTAGACCTGTTGGCTGTGAAGAAAAAGCAGGAGACGAAGCGCTCCATCAATGAGGAGATCCACACGCAGGTACCGGCCGCCGGGTTGGGCCCTCAGTGCAGGAGGCTTGGAGCCCAGAGCAGCTGGGCGGGTGCCTCCAGTCACCTCCTCCTGCACTCGGCACAGGGTGGTCCCTAGACCTCTTGAGGCCACCTGCCAGGGTCTGGCTGCTAGGAAAGGAGGTCAAGGGGGTGTTGTCATCTCTGCCTCTAGTTGGAACCTGACACAAGTGTCGGGTTCAAGTGGACTCAGAGAAGGGGACTGGCTGGCTCCAGGATAGAGAGTTTGAGGTACCCAGAGTCAGTTCAGGATGAGTGAGGAATGAGTGACACCTGCTGGCCACTTCTGGAACTACAGGGCCAGGCTGAGCAGAGCCAGCAACAAGGGTGGATGGTGGGGCGCCTTCAGAGGTCTGGGTAGGGAAGGAGCTCGACAGTGAGGCTTGACCTGGCCCTGGGCCTGTTTCAGTTCCTGGACCACCTTCTGACAGGCATTGAGGACATCTGTGGCCACTACGGCCACCACCACTGGAAGGACAAGTAGGTAGCAGGCCTGGCGGGCAGGGGGTGTGGGTAGATGATGGTCTCCTGGGTGCCTGGGCATCGCCCCACGCCTCGGAGCTGGCTCCATCCATCTCCTTCCTCCTCCCACCAGGCTCAACCGGTTCAATAAGAAGTATGTGAAGAAGTGTCTGATAGCCGGCGAGCGCTCCAAGGAACCCCAGCTCATTGCCTTCTACCACAAGATGGAGATGAAGCAGGCCATCGAGCTGGTGGAAAGTGGGGGCATGGGCAAGATCCCCTCTGCCGTCTCCACAGTTTCCATGCAGTGAGTGCCCGTGGCCAGTCTGGGCGGAGCCTGCACCGCATCCCAACCCTCAAGCCCAGCCCGGGGCCTCTGTCATCCTGTCAGGGTGGGTGCTGGATCTTTGGGGCCGCAGTAAGGGCCGGAGGCGTTGACCTGCTCGGGCCGTCCCCAGCATGCCCTCCTCCTGGACCAGCCCCAGCAGGCCGCAGGGTCACAAGAATGGAGCTCTAACCTGGGTCCTGTTGTCCTAGGAACATCCACCCCAAGTCCCTGCCTACTGAGCGAATCCTGCCAGCACTGTCCAAGGACAAGGAGGAGGAGATCCGCAAGATCCTGAGGAACAACCTGCAGAAGACTAGGCAGCGGGTGAGCGCCTACCCAGGCCCTGCGCCCCGCACGGAGGAGACCACTGTCCCCTGCCCTTCCCACAGCTCTTGGGAGCCTCTGTTGTCCCCACTTCCCACACGTGCAGCCTGCCTTGCCCCCCGCCCTGACGGCTCTTCCTCCTGCAGCTGAGGTCCTACAACAGACACACACTGGTGGCTGACCCCTACGAGGAGGCCTGGAACCAGATGCTGCTCCGGAGACAGAAGGCTCGGCAGCTGGAGCAGAAGGTGTGTGCCAGATAGTAACCCATGCCTTCCTTTCCTGGGGAGTCTGGGTTCTTCCACACTTGCACCTGCAGTTCTCTACCAGGCCCTTAGGAGGACGTGCGCCCATTCTAGAAACCCAGAGGGACTTGCGGAGGCTTGGGGACAGTGTGGAGGACTCTACTTCATCGCAGGGGTTGGCTGCGCCCCCTCTCTTGTTAGCTTTTTGGTCTGGAATCTCAGGGGCAGGTGTACCCATGTCTGAGGCTCCCCAGGGAGATTGTGGGAGCCTGGGACAAGTCCCAGCATGGGTGGCCACGTAGGCAGGAGGAAGAGCCCAACACAGAACTCCCAGCTGGGGCGCATCTGCGGGGGCTGCATCCCGCCTGGACGCCACACTCACCCTGTCTGCTCTCTGTCAGATGAACAACTACCTGACGGTGCCTGCCCACAAGCTGGACTCACCAACCATGTCTCGGGCCCGCATTGGCTCAGGTAAGGGCCTGAAGAGGGGCCTCGGGGCTGGGCCTCAGTGCTGCCACAGTCTGCTGCAGCTCGAATGGGAGCCACCTCAGAACCAGTAGGCGGGATGGGCTTCGCTCTGGCTGACCACCTCATGCCCCCCGAGCCACGAAGTGTGTCAGCATCGGGCGGACAGAGGTCAGAACAGCCCTGCTCACGTCCCTCGGCCAGAGGTGCTCCTGGTGGGCGCAGGGCACGGTGAGGGCCGTAGTGGAGCTAGGGACAGACAGGCAGGGTCTCCAGCCCATCAGGAGAGGGAGGCCTTCTCACTACAGGCCGTGACTCAGTAGTGAACCTAATTCCTGACGGACATTTAGGAGGTCCCTCGTCCAAGAAGAGGAACAGTCAGAGGGAAGAGAAGCTGGGGGCAAAGGGACCCCTCAGGCCCGTGGAAACAGTTTGCTGAGCATAATTTATCCTTCTTTATGGCAGAGTACTACTCCATTGTGTGTAAATACATTTTCTTTATCCATTCATTTATTGTTGGACATGTAGGCCACTTCCAGGATTTAGCTGTTGTGAGTCGTGCTGCTATAAACATGGGTGTGCATGTATCACTGTGATATGATGTCTTTAACTCTTCCCAGAAGGGAATAGAGGGAGTTCTGAAGCCCATCAGATAGCACGCTCTGGAAGGCTCTGGGAGTTGCTGCCACGGGCCGCGGGGGCCCTTCAGGTGTGGCTCATGTTGAGCAGGGCTCCGGGTAGAAGGTAGCCTGTGCCTTGTTCTTGGTCCCTAGACCCGCTGGCCTATGAGCCAAAGGCAGACTTGCCTGTCATCACAATCGACCCAGCCTCCCCGCAGTCGCCCGAGTCTGTGGACCTAGTGAACGAGGAGCTGAAGGGCAAGGTCTTGGGGCTGAGCCGGGATCCAGTCACAGTGGCCGAGGATGATGAGGATGATGACGGGGGCATTATGATGCGGACCAAGGAGCCTTCGTCCCCAGGCACCGACGATGTCTTCACCCCTGGGCCAAATGACAGCCCCAGCTCCCAGAGGATGCAGCGCTGCCTCAGCGACCCGGGCCCGCACCCTGAGCCCGGGGAAGGCGAACCTTTCATCCCCAAGGCGCAGTAGCACCGGGGCCAGGGGCAGCGCCCGTCCCACCAGAGACTCTCCCACCAGAGCAGGGGCTGGAGGGGACCTGGGGAGCTCTCCTCGCCCCCCTCATCCGGATTGGCCCTGCCCCAACCCCTACGCATGGCAGCTGGGCCCACAGCCCCCACGCAGCACGGCTTCCCCCTGCCTCCTGGGAAGCAGCGCCTGATCCACTGGACCTGCCTTCCCAATCCATGTGGTAGAACTGCTGGGCAGGTGATCCAGGCCCTGCCCTTCCCCAGATCCAGGTTCTCCCATACCAGACCAGGGCCCAGACCAGAGTCTCCCAAGTCACAAGGCCCCTCCCTCCACTCCATCACCTGCCTGTTCAGCCCAATCTAACCAAAGACCCTCAGGCTCCACTGTGGTCCTGCCCAGGAAAGGAAGGAGCTGGGGCCTACCTGGCCCTTGCCAGGCCCTCCTCTATCAGGGGAAACAGGCAGGTGGCTGAGAGCATTCAGTGACCCATGGCAGTCCCACCCCACTCTTGGCAGCCTTGTCGCCCTGGCCAGCCACTTGAGCCATCTTCACTCAGCTGTAGGCTGAGGCGTCTCTGTGTGGAACTGGGGCTCTGGACAGTGAGGTGACTTGGGTGACAGGGACCACCGGCCCCTCCTGGGGCTGTTGCCCAGAGAGGGACTGTCTGGGGCACTAGAAAGTGCTGCCTTTTTATGTTTTGTTTGTCCTTACTTCCAGTACGAACTTGTTTGCACAGAGGCACTCCTGTTTTTAGAGCGTTTGAAAAGCCCTAGCCTGTCAGAGCGCTGGCCCTCTCAGCCCTCCTCATTTGTGCCTGTCTGTCCAACACCCTCCCCCAAATCAATCCTCTGCCTGCTGGGCTTTTAACTCTGATCTCAGACGTGGCCCCACCCTGTCTGATCTCCAATCTCACAGGTGCAGAGCCCCCTGGCACCTGCCTTGTTCCTTCTCCAGCCTTACTCTCAGTTCCTGCTGGACTGGTTTTATTTTTTTATTTTATTTTATTTTATTTTGGTGGTTCTGGGGATTGACTCGAGGGCCTTCTCACTGAGCTACATCTCTAGGCTTTTAAAAATTTTAATTTGGGGACAGTGTAAGTTTCCACACTGGGCTTGAGCTTGCAGTCCTGCCTCAGCCTCCCAGAGTGCTGGGATTACAGGCATGCACCACCATGCCCAATTGGTTTTCTTATTCCCTCTCACCAAAATTCTCCCTCATGTGCACACCCAGCTTGCTGTGGAGCCCAGCTCTGGGGAGAAGGCCTCCCCTGCGGGTCTCCTGCCCTGGCTGGTATTGCTGGGGTGGACAAAGTCCTGGGTCACCAGAGGCCTTTGCTCACAGGCACATCCTCCCCACCCTCACTGCCACCAGGGCCAGGGCCAGGCCTGTGGGTGGCCTCCCCCTGGGCACTCCCTCCCCCAGGATCGTGCAATAGTCGGAGTGTCCCTCTTCCAGGGGACGGGAGCATGGGTGCTCAGCCCATGTGTCCATCTCCTCTCCATGCAAGTGCTGTTTTGGGCAGGAGTTGCCACACACAGTGACATCGACAACTATGTACAAAGCCACTGCAGCTGCTGCCGCTCTGCCGCCTGTACAGAGGAAACTGAACCTTTTTCATATTCTAATAAATCAATGTGAGTTTTTGACACAGTCTAGGGCTGCTTCATGGGGGTGAGGGGCTTCAGGAAGAAGGGGAGCCTGAGTCATTCAGCTCCAGGGCTGACCCAGAAACACTTAGCTACCGTCGGTGCCGATGTGGTCGTTGCCGGTTGGCGGGCGTTCTGCAGCGAGCAGGGCAGGATCAGCCGCCCCGGGAGCGCTCGGCCTCTGTGGAGGAGCAGCGTTCAGTTCGTTCAGCAGGCGTTCCCACAGCTGCAGGGAACCCCAGTGCGTGTGAGCGACGTGAATGACAGAGGCAGCATGCGGTAACCAGCCGGGCTCTATGGAGGGCCAGATACTCTGAACACCCTGAATCTGAGGAAGGGCCTTTGCGGGCAGCTTGTAGTGACAGCAAGAGTGGCCAGGTTGGAATTTTGCCATCCGTGGTCCAGATTTTGGTACTTGCCGAGAATAGTGGCAGGAGCCTGTAATCCCAGTACTCTGTAAGTCTGAGGCAGGAGGATCATGAATTCAAACCCAAGCTGGGGATTTAGCTCGGTGGTTAGAGTGCCTCCCTAGCAAGCGCAAGGCTCTGAATTCGATCCCCAGCACCAAAAAAAAAAAAAAAAAAAAAAAGAATTCAAGCCCAGCCTGAGAAATTTAGAGAATTAGCAAGACCCTGTCTCAGAAAGGTGCGGGGGTGGGGGGAGAGAAGAAGACAGGCAGGCAGGCGAGGGGATGTAGCTCAGTGTCAAAGCCCTGGGTTCATTCCCCAGTAATCACACACACACGGATTTGGTACTTAAAGGCAGTGGAAAGTCACTGAAACCCAGTGTTCTCACCTGTGGACTGGATGAAACGTTAGGGTGTGTAATGGGCCCGGTAAAGCAGATTGGACCCCTTTGGTGCACTCCCAGGAGCTGACCACTAGAGGGCCTTGGCGCGCACTCATCCCCTGGGAACCTCGGCCCGTCCAGCAAAGTTCTTTACTAGGCTGGGACATGAGTGTAGAGCTGCTGCCCAAAAGACTTAAAAATTTACAGAGGGACTACACCGTACACCTGTAACGCTGTCCCACCTACCAGGGATGGGCCTTGGGGTTCACTCAGGAAGCCATTTCAACCCCTAGAGCTAAAGGGTGAGAGGTGGGAGGGCCTGCCCAGCCGGAGCTGTGGCAGCAGGTTGCCAGAACACAGCCCCTGCCAGCGGGAGACACGGCATAGACCTTCTTCCTTTTTGATCATGGGGGTCCCCGCCTTGGCCAAACCCAAATGAAAGCTGGAGGAGAAGGCAGCGCTGTGTGCGACCTGAGAGGGGAAACAGGACATCCAAGCACAGCCACTTCTCTGCCCCTCAGCATCTGGTGTCCTCGGGTGAAAAAGACTTGTCTGGTTGCTTCATGGTTACAGAACTTCTGTCGGACATGATGAAAGGTTTGGGAAGTAGACTGTGGTGATGGTTGTGCAACATTGTGAATGTGCTAAATGCTGCTGAATTACTCACTTTAAAGTGGCTAATTTTATGTAAATTTCACCTCAATTCTTCTTTAATGGAAGAGGAAAAAAGCAAAAAAATCCTCATTCCTGACAGAGCAACAAAATCCTATCCACAGCAGATCCTTGTCCTATCATACTCGCTGGGAGACTAACACAATACAGTCATCACCTGGGCTCTTCAGGGCAACAGGGTGCACAACTAACAACAGCAGCCTAAGACTGTAGTCATGGCATCCTTCCTCCCTGCTTTCCACATTCCTCTTTCTATAGACCAGCACCCTGGCTTTTTTTTTTTCCTTTCTTTCTTTTAAATGAGACAGGGTTTCACTATGTAGCTCAGGCTGGCCTTGGACTCACTATGTAGCCCAGGTTGGCCTCAAACGCCCAGCAATCCTCCTGCCTCAGCCTCCCAAGTGCTGGGATTACAGCCATGGGCTACCACACCTGGCTGATTGGGGTTTTTATTTGGCGGGGTGACCTGAACCTTTGTTCCCATTGAGCAGTTGAGCTTCTGACTGCTCTGATGTTTGCTGGGTTGCCCATCTTCCCACTAATGAGCCTGATTAGACATGAGAGAACTGGGAGGTGTTCATGAATCCTCTGGATTCCAGTGAGAGTTTTCCTACCTCACCCCTGCTGTGTAGCAGGAACTTATTTCCCTCTTGGTAACCCAAATTGATCACCCTAACTGGTACAGCTGACCCCTTCTCTGCCTTTTGGTTAAGCAACACAAACAGCCCAACATGACCGGGGGGACACTCAATTTAAAGCAACCTTGTCTGTGTTCCCTGGACTGGGCATTAAGGACTCCAAACCCACTGGACACAACAGGAAGGGGCTAGAAGGCAAGAAACATCCCTTGGTAATTTAGAATAATAGTGAAGGAGAAAGTCATATCCACCCCTAGGTCCCTGAGCCTGTGCATTTTGATTATGAGGAGAAGCCATATACGAGCCGCTGATACAGTGCGACTTGGCTAGGTGGATGGATGCCTCTCAGCCTAAAGCGGAGCTGGGAGGCGGAGTGGGACGGCAGGGTGCAGAGCGAGGTCTTCTGTGGTGCGCAGCGGTGAGGGTGCTGGCGGAGTCCGGGGAGGCCGGCTCCCCTGGAGACAGAAGGGTCAGTGTTCCCCTCCCCTACCAGGCAGCTAGCTGCCCCCCCCCATGGCGGTTCTCATTTGATTTCAGAGCCCTCCACACTCTTAGAAGCGATCCAGGATCCTGAAAGGTTTGTGTTTGTGTGAGCTATTACCTATTAATTTCATTGAGTTAGAAGTTAAGCAAAGTCGGCCCGTCCTTCCGCCCTGCGCCCCGGCGCGGCTGAATGGCCTACTGCATGGCCACCAGCGCGGAGGAGTTGGCCGTCACTCGGCACCGAGAATCCCGGGGACGCGCCCTCTGCTGGCCAGAAACCCTCCGCCTGGGCCGGCGCGGGAGGAGCGGGGCCTTTGAGCGGAGCGGCGACCCGGTCTCTCTCCCTGGCGGCGGTGGCTTCTTCCGTGGGACGATACGTTCAAGAGAACGGCCGAATCTGGGCCTGACTGCGGCGGGAGAGTGAGGGAGTCACTATCTGTAAACCAATAGTTTATGGTAATGTTGCTCCATATTTGGGGAAGAAAAGAGAAGAAGATGGGCACACCCACCAGTGGACAATATACACAAAACTATACAGAAATGAAGGTATGTCTGCATACGTGAAAAACAATTCAGTTTAAGTTACATGAAAGCTAGGGCAATTCTTTAAGAGTTGTTATTGGGCTGGGGATTTAGCTCCGTAGTTAGAGTGATTGCCTTGCAAGCACAAGGCCCTGAGTTTGATCCCCAGCACCAAAAATAAAAAAGTTAAAAAAAAAAAAAAGAGTTGTTACTAAGCCTCTTTATGAAATTACTGAAACAGGACGGGGTGAATTCGAAATAATCATCAGAATGTTTTTCTTGGGCCTGATGAAAGACCTGTAACCCTGTATCACTTGTTAAAGCTGTTCCTATCAGACTCCAGTGCAATGCTGGGGGAAGAGACAGTGATTTCAGAGTTCTATGATAAAATGATATTTCAAGACCCAAAAGCAACGACGCAACAATTATTAACAACCTCTGGTCAGCTAACATTAGGAGTCTATAAGCATGAAACAGAATTTGCAGAACTTGAAGTGAAAACCAGAGAAAAATTAGAAGCTACCAAGAAAAAAACAAACTTTGAAATTGCAGAGTTTAAGGAGAGATTAAAAGCAAGCCGTGAAACTATAAATTGTTTAAAAAATGAAATCAGGAAATTTGAAGATGATCAGACAAAAGACATATAAACAGTTCTGACGAGAACTTGGTCGTATGCTAATAAGGTGGACTTTATGGAGAAATGGACTTAGTGCAAATACTATGATGTTTCTTAGAGGAACTGCATATATAGTTGTCAACCATGGATTTCTCAGCAACAGAGTCAAAATATTCTATTCAAACAATCTTTAATGGAAAATATATGTGTAATAAGAATGGATGCTATATAGGCATTTTACCAATCCATTTTAGGAAATTCTATAATGTTAAGAAGAGTTTTTAAAAATTTTTATTGGCAAAAAAAATTTTATTGGCGTATACGAGCTTATTATCCTTTTGGCAAACATCAAAAAATTCCTTATAAATAAATAACCTGTACAAATTTTGTACTTCTGTGGTAAGCATGTGTATTTGATTTCTTCAAATTCTTATCTGCCCCTATTCTACCTCTTTTGTATATGATGTGTCCAGTAGTACGCATTTAATAAATTTAGTTTTGGACCCATAAAAAAAGAAAAAAAGTAAAACAAAGTTTTAAAATATAAATTTCTTTCAAATGAATAAACCCATGACGTGTTCATATAAATGTAAAATTTTTTTTGTTTTTTTGTTTGTTTTTGTTTGTTTGTTTTTTTGGTGCTGGGGATCGAACTCAGGGCCTTGTGCTTGCAAGGCAAACACTTTAATCACTGAGCTAAATCCCAGCCCCTAAATGTAAAATTTTTAATGAAAAATAGCTTTCAAAACAAAAATGTGATGAGGAGCATTATTTGGCAGTCTGGCTTAAAAGAAGACAGCCACATTTTCAAGTCCTCAGCATCCCATCTGTCGTACACTTGTCCTGGCGCCTCTGGGAAATTGCATGATACACTCTTGAAAGAATGGCAGCAAAGAGGCAAATCATGTCTTAGTACTAATATACAACTAGAATTGACCTTGCTGACTTCTGCCTGTCTGCTATACCACCCTGCCTTGGCAGACCCAGCTGACTGTGGACTGAAACCTCTACAAACTGTGAGCTAACTAAACCTTTCTTCCCCTAAAAAAAAAAAAGAAAGAAAAGAAAAGAAAGAAACTAGAATTGATATTATAGAATTCCTGAAAGGAACCTGGAGACCCCAGTAAATGGTGCCATACAGGAAACAGCTGGTCTTCAACTGATGGCAACTTAGACATGCAACCCTGCCGACTGCCTCAGGTTGGTGAGGGAAGTGAGTTGAGCCTGTGTGTGTTGGCTTCCGATAGCTGCTGTAACAAATGACCACAAATTTAGCAACTTAAAAAAACACAATTTGACGGCGGTTCTGGAAGCCAGACATCTGAAATGGGTCTCACGGGCCTAAAATCAAGGTGTTGGTCAAGTCTGCATTCCTTTCTGGAGGCTCAACAGAAATCTGTTTTCTGGCCCTTATAGGGACCCCTGCCCTGTATCAAGGCCAGCAGTGGACAGTCCAGTCTCCCACCTCACGTCGCTCTGACACTGACTCTTCTGCCTCCCTCCTCCATCATTTAAGACCCTTGTGATTACATTGGGACCATGTAGATAATTCAGGTGATGGGGCTGGGGATTTAGCTCAGTGCTTAGAGTACTTGCTTTGCAAGCACAAGTCCCTGAGTTTGATTCCCCAGCACCAAAACAAACAAACAAAAAAATCAAGTGACTCGCCTTTGTTTGTTCGTTTGTTGAGACAGGGTCTCACTGTGTAGTTCAGGCTGGCCTTGAGCTCACTATGTAGCCCAGGCTAGCCTCAAACTTGTGGCAATTCTGCTGCCTCAGCCTCCCAAGTGCTAGGATTGCAGGTGTGGGCCACCACACCTGGCTAGAATCTTCCTATTTTTAAAGTCAGCAAACTAGCTAACTTAATTCCATCTGCTACCTTCATTCACCCTTTGTCATATAACCTGTAACCTATTCACAGGTCTCGAGGATGAGAACATGGACATTTGGTAGGTGGGGTTATTGTTCTGGCTAATAATAACTACTATTATTATCACAGCACACATAGCCCTTATTCTTGTCTCCCTAACATCTATGGGCCCAATTACTAGGAACCAGGGTAGCCAGAGTGAGAAGCTGACCATCTCAACCACCCAGTTATGGAGCTCCTCCATCCATCTAAGTGGATGCCCTCTTAGAGCGTCCATATGGGTTTAAATAGCTTCACTACTTCTGCCATTTTCAAGCCGTCCATCCATATATCTCACCCTCACAGATCTCCACTGATTCACGGGCAATGGCTAAGCCAGTGAAGTTGTTAGCCACTGCCCATGAATCAGTGCAGGTCTGTACCTCAGGTCGTCTCCTACACAAAGTAGATCCTCCATGTAGCCAGAGGCCTCCTCCTGGGAGGTCCCTCCCTTCGCCACTGTGCTCCAGGGACATGGCAGCAGCTGTTCATTTGTGGCTGGGCTAACACACCATGCAGACCCATTTGGAAATCCTGCCTGCCTTTTCCTCTGTGTTAACAGATGATAGCAACTCCACCAAGTGTGGACTGAGGGAGAAGCAGGGAAGCAATAAGAGTAGGTACCAGGGGAATTCGAACCACCTGCTCCTGCGATTTCCTTGTGCCCTCTGGACCTGCTCAGACTTGATCCCATATATGCTATTTAATAATAGAACAGCACCATCTGTGTCTGATTTTATGATGAGGTGGGTCAGTAATCTCCAGTTCTGGTTGCATGGGCCACTCGGTGTCCCACAGTCTGAACTTCTGTCCCTACCATGTCCAGTGTGAGCCAGAAGCTGTTTTTTTTAAAATGGAGAACAGTCACTGGCAGAAAAGGGAACGATTTAATCCAGAACCCTAAGGGTCTAATTGTACCTTGAGTCTCTGTCGGAGCCTGGGTCTGTGGCGTCTTTTTCTGCCATGGTTACTTCCCAGTCCCTAGTGCTCACGTGAAGAGGCAGCCTGCTCCACAGCCTGCACCTGCTTCTGTGCCTTCTTTTGCTCCGAGCCTCACTCAAAACTTACAGTCTCGTGGGTTCTTCAGGAAATGGCTAAAGCAGCACAGCTGAGTAGAGCATATACCACTTCAAAATTCCAGAGTCTCTCCAAAGACTCATCTTCTGCTGCTTTCTTTGCAATGGGCAGTATAAGATTCAGCAACTTGTCTCTCATTTTAGAGGAGAAATCCTAACATGCCCTAGACCACTGGATCCCCTAGAAGCTTCACTGACAATGGTAGCTGCTGAGTTTTTGCGGGATTTATCCCCCTTCCTTTGGCAAACACGTTTCACTAAGAATCCAGATTGTTTACAATGTCCAGCTCACTGGGCCTAGTTACTGTCATGTGGTCAGTGTAACAGGCAAGCATAATATTTTGGACTATGTCGAGATGATCAATGTTCCTTTGACCTGCCTTATGATAGACATCTAGAGAGCAGGCAAAGGTACCAAAGAAAAAGTTAATGCTGTTCCTGCTGCATGGAGGTGAAATATTTCTATCTTTGTGGAGTAGAAAAGGAAAGCATGGTGGAGGGTGCACAGCGGCAAGGGTTGGGCAGATCTGTTCCAGTAAAAACGGCATGAACGGGACCACAGCTGCTAATGCCAGTACATCTGATTTTACTATCATCTGTGATCATTCCCCAAGGCCAAGTGGTTTTTCATCAGCCATAAATAGGTGAGTTAAACTGAATCAGGAGCCAAGTATGGTGGTACATGCCTATAATCCCAGAACTCAGGAGGCTGAGGTAGGAGGATCGCTGTGAGTTCAAGGCCAGCCTGGGCTACATAGTGAGACCCTGTCTCAAAAACAAAAACCTGAATCAGGACAGGAAAGGCTGCCTCTAGATCTTTTGAATCTCTGATGGTGGCACTAATTCCTGAAATCCCCTTAGGGATGCAGACTCTTCCTGGCACTAGGGTTTGAACACAGTACTTTTGCCCTGAGCCACTTATACTCAGCTAAGCTGCCCAGACTGGGCTCAAACTTGTAGTCCTCCTGCCTCAGCCTCCTAGAGTGCTGGGATTATAGGCGTGCACTCCAGGATGGTTTACTATTTTGATAGTGAGTTCAGAGGCTTTCATTTGGTCTTTCCACCACATAGAGACCTCTCTTCATGGGTCAGGAAGTCAATGGGGGATTCTGTAATTTAGCAGGTAGACACAGGATCGGTCTTGGTCCCATTGTCTGCACTTGGGCTGAGCCCATCTGTCACCTAACTGCCATAAGCCCCATTCTAACTGGTGGACCATGGTGGCCTTTTGAATCTCCAGAAGTTATCTTCAGTTCAGAGCCAGGGTTTTCCCATCTCCGGGAGACCACAGTTCCTGCTGGGGGAAATTCACAGTATACACTTCCGGCCGCATTGTGGAGCCTTTCCTCAAAGGAACTATTTAAGGGATTTTAGGAACTAGGAAGAGGCAGTGAATCTCCATTAGGAACATGAATCAGGTTTCTGCCCACCAGATCTAGTAGTTTTTCTACTCGTTGAAAAAAAAAAAAAATTAGATGGCAGGCCTCCCATTTACAGCATCCTAGAGACCCCAGGATCAATTAGCCGTAACACTGATCCAGGTGCATCAAAACTCCAATTACCATTTTTCCCTGGGCTTTATTATTAAAAACAAAAACACACCTTGGTCTCCATGGTTCATTGCCATCATCTGGTCTCCTACATTGCAGGGCCTCCTTCTCATTGGGTCGGAAAACTAAAGAACCAGAGTTTATCTATTATCTCTGGTGTACAGGAGAAAACTGCTTTTGGGACACTGTGAAAAGGGCGTGGCTGGGCAGAACAGATACATCTATTGCAAAGTTTCCCTCTCCCTCAGCAACTTCCTCCTGGGCTTGCTGGGAAATCCCCATACCTCAGCCTCTATCGCTGGAGGTTCCCTGTTCCAGTTAGCAGGCAGACTGGCCGTGCCACAGGGCGCCCTGCCGACACAGCCCCCATTTCTGGGTGAGAACCCCCACGCCAACCTCCTTGGCCCCATCTAATTTTAGATTTTGGCTTCCTTAGTCTAACACCCCAGGATGCCACCCAGGCCCCTGCCAAGACTCTGCACAAGTGTGTAAACTGCCTCCTCCTGGGGTGGGCCAGCCTGGAATACAATTCCCATTGCAGGCCTGGAGGCGATAGAGGTGGGTCACTGAGTGCTTTATATGCAAAGAAAGACTTTTTCCTCAGACTGAAGGTGGAGGGGGTGCTGTCTTCAAAAGGAGATGGGCAGCCCGATGTCAGTTCTATCCAAAGGCCCCACCCTGTGTCTTGGGTCCCACTTCTTCCTCACCAGGGCCTTTCTCTCAGCCTAAGAGATGGGGCGGGGTGGGTCACCCTAAAGCTGTTTCTCTGCCATATCTGCTCTGTGACTGGTAAGACCAAAGATTCTCCCAGAGCTGCCGAGGCCTTCCTGACTCCGTCCCACATCCAGTTGGGAATTCAAAGCTTTCAAGCTGTCCTGCTCTTTGTGTGTGTTGCTAGGGCAGTCAGATGGAGAGTCAGACGCAGTCTCTGTCACTATTTCTTAGTTACGCCTGTCACCATAGTGACTAAGTGCCATAGCCACTCAATCTGCCAACATCTTAGTGGTTATCTCGTATCACCACTGGTCACAAAGTGAGTAACTGTGACCACCACGTGCCATGGATTACCACTGTCCATTATCCCCTGTCTAGGAGGTTAGTCATGCACTAAGCAAGATGGGAGAGTGGCCCAACCCCCGCAGCCTAGCAGCACACAGAGGCCCTGCTGCCCAGACCTGGGCTGGTAGCCATTCCTGTAGCAGTCGGCCCAGGCGGAGACAGAGGCTGCATTTATGGGGTAATTGTAAAGGGTCCAATGAAGGGACCCTTCCAGAGTGGGAAGGAGAGTTAAAATGACCGAGAAAGGCTAGGGAAGCACTCAGGGCAACAGCAATAAGAAGCTTTTGGTGACTGGGAGCAAGGGAAGGTTCTAGAAGCTGTATGTTCTAGAAGGTTCTATGAAAGCTGTAGGCATGGGGCCTCAGCCTCTGAGGCCTCATGCAACGGAGAAAGGTGAAGAGGATTGGCCTGGTAATGAGAGTGTGGGGAGTGACACCCATTTCACAGACAAGGAAGCTAAGGTTTAGTTCCCCCTGTGCCATTCACCAAATAGGCTCAGAGCAACTGCCCTGCACGTGTGTGTGTGTGTGTGTAAAGCAGGGCTCAGAGGCAGAACCCGGCGCCCTGAAGAACGAGCAGTCCACTGTGGCAGACACTTCTGCACGACCTCATTTCCTTACCTGTAACAGCCATTCTGAATGTCTGCCCACACCACAGGCCAGGGAAAGGATCTAGTGAGAAAAAGGAAAGCCATTTTTCAGCCAAGGCATCTTTTTTGCTCTGTGAAATGCAAGGTTGGCGGGGGCTCTGTGCAGAACTGAAACCATCTCCTGAGCTCCTAGGGTGCCCAGAGAGGGACTTCAAGAAGGGGGACCAGGAGAACAGAGCAGGAACTGGAGTTGGAGTCCAAATCCAAGGTGGAAAGGAGGGGACCTCC
>PVJO010007890.1:0-78736 GCA_004026905.1 Hystrix cristata | reverse complement strand
TCCTCAAGCCAGAGCTCCCCTGGAATCAACTTTCAGGCAATGTCACACGACTGTCACTCTTCACAGGGTCTGAGCTGATCCCGCACCTCCAGGGAAGCGCACCTCCAGGCACACCAGCAATCCCTCCAAGCCTGCAACTTCTTAATGGAAGCTTAATGTAAAGATCCGACTAATAAGCACTGCTTCTACAAATATGCATTCCACGGTTGCTCTTCTGACTACAATTCCAGTAAAGTTCCAACTTCTGCGGCATTTCTCAGATCACTGTGTGACCAGGGAGGACCCCAAGCCATCTCTCCCCGGCCTGTACAATCTGCAAGTGATGGAACAAGAGATCCATTCATTCACCGCACTGATTTGTTCACTCATTGATTTATTCATTCATTGATTTATTCATTCACAAAGTACTGACAGGCACGGAACGGAACACTAGGGCCCCATAGACGAAGAAAACAAAGCATCTTCAAAGATCACAGCATTCAGCATATACATCAATCCTCCCAACAGAACTGGAGCTTCCCAAACTCACAGAGCCCCTGGAGATTTTCTAAAACATGCTATGCCTCGTATCGTTCCTGCACAGTCTTCTGTGATTTCACTCTTTCCTCCTCCTTTCACCCAAGTTTGTAATTCCCTCAATATCCATTAGTGTCTCATGTTGCAAATAAGAGAAAAACAATACATCTAATTTAATAATGAATGCGCAATTTGGGGCAGGTCGCAGGAAGCCCAGAGCTAGAGCGGGCTCCCTGGCTGTCTGAGTTTGGTGCAGATTTCTAGCTTCTGATTTAGGTTCTGATTTCAGTCTGTTTCAGGCTCCAGGAAGCAAAGCGGCCGTGGTATTTTGCAGAGGATGAGAGAGAGAAGAGGAGGCGACTCCACACATCTTCCAACACATTCACCCTCACATCTCACTGATCTGAAATGAACCAGGAGACCATTGTGAAACCAAACACTGTGCCCCCTGCACCAACGGACTGATTCAGGCCTGGGAAGCCCACACCAGTGATTGCGCTGAGGTGATTACTAATTGGGATGAAGTAAATAAGAGCACATCCCCAGAGCTGAAGATAGAAGTGGTCTGCAAGATCTCATGGCTGCCCATGAAGGAAGGGAGGAAGAATGAGTGTCAGGCGGTTGCTGGTTGATGGCATGGACACGGTGTTGGAACAGAAATGTCCACTGTTGCTCCAAACCTGACATGACTGGAAATAGCCCTCGCTCTGGAAACAAAATACCCCAGGCTCCAGGCTCCAGGCTCCAGGCTCCAGGCTCCAGCCTCAGTACAGAAGAGACTTGTGAAGCTGAGGGTCCCCTCAGATTGACCCAGCCATTATACTTGCCTGTTCTCAAGGTTACCCATTCAATGTTCCACGCAATGTTGACAGGCAGACCTGGAGCACAAACCACTTGTCCCTAACTGAAGTTATTACTCCATCGCTGTGGGGAATCGGTTCCAAGAATCCCTACCAACACCTAAAACACAGATGCTTGAATTTCTTTTATATAATAGTGCAGTGTTTGCATATAGTCTCTGCACATGCACCTGTATACTTTAAATAATCTTTATTTATATGACCTAATGCAATGTCATTCATCAATGACCTATGAATATGAGTTCTACTGTATTTTTAAGGCATAATACAAGAAAAAACAATCTCTGCATGTTCAGCACAGAAAGTTTCTTCCCAAATATTTTCAAGATGCAGCTCATCAAATCAGTGGACCAGGAACACACAGAAGAGGGAGGTCATTTGTATTCTACTTATCCGCTGATAGATTGACGTCTAAGGTGGATGGAAGCATTTTCCACACTGCATCAGTTAGAGGGCTTGTTTTTATTCTGTGTCACACACTACTCTTCACAGGGCAAAGAAGCGATCTCAGAATCATCCACCTTCCTTTGCCCTGTTCTTGTATAAAGGTAAAAGGAAAGACTGCTTCTTGGAAAGCAGAAACTTCTCATTATGAGAACGGCCGAAGCCAGGACTGTGGGATCTCCTGACCGGGACGCGGGACTGATCCTGCAGAGAGCAGGACACTGCGCAGCAGCCGGCCGCCCCGCGGACTGAGGCAGCACAGAGAACTCAGCAGCGTGAAGCTAAGAGGCCTCCCAGGGAGGGACACAGACTCTCCGGTCATTTCCCAAACGCGGTGGAAGCCATTCCGAGGGTGGAGATGATGATTTACCGCAGAGTACGGCAAACAAGAGGAGACTCTGGAAGTCATTACACTTCTTTTTTTTCCAGAATCAAAAGTCAAGAGAGGTTAAGTGGCTCCTCCATGACCACGCTGTTGAAGAGAACAATGACCGGGAGGCGGTAACGACAAAACGAAAACAGAGAACACAGCACGATGCGCTTAGGCAGAGCCAGAGAGCAGAGACAGGCCCGATCCACAGAAATCACAGATGCCGAAACGGGCTGCCACCCAGATGAGCAGCGATGCTCCAACGAGGCAGCCCGGGCCATTCTGGAGGGAGTCGGAAATCTTTGTGAGGACACAGGCCAGCGCTGGAACCGGTCCAGGGAGCAGGAATCGGGCCCAGCAGCTTCTCTGCCGCCCCTGCCAGGTTCATCGGCTGCGTTTCCCTTGCGTCAGCTCCTGCGCTGGGGGCGTCTCCGGGGCATCTTGATTTGCAGCCCAGGGAGGCTCCAGCAGCAGGGAGGCAGCGAGTCTGTGTGCTCAGGGGTGTCTATTGCCTCTGGGTTCATGCTCCCTATGCCTCCTCCACTCTCTCCTGCACACACACACACACACACACACACACGTGCAGAGTTACACACAACCATGCACAGCCATGCGCCCACCAACAAGGATGCACAAACCCACAACCACACACACACCCCTACAACCACACACACACCCACAATACACACACACACCTCCCATACACAAACACGTTCACCCACACACAAACATTCAAAGACACATCCATGTGCACACTCTCCTGCACACATCCACACACACCCACACTCAGACATTTCTACACACTATACTCACACTCATTCTTGCTCTCATACTTCCATACCTGTGTACACACACATATAAAGTATGATCCAGAAATACAGTGAAAGTTTGTATTTTTAAAAATTGTTACAGTAAAAGACACGTTGCCATGAATCCCACTCAGAATTCTTTCCTTCACTTCACACACACTCATCATATCATGCTCACCCCTTCCTGAAGCAGTTCTGAAGTCCTCTTTGCTGTCTTTGGTTGTGATTTTGAGACTGCCTGCCTTGATGTCCTAGATCAGTTCACAGGGCTTCCTCTCCATGGTCATCTTGGTTTGGGGCAAGAACCAGAAGTCATACGGTGCCAGATCCAGTGAATAAGGTAGAGGGGGACACAGTGTCATGTTTTTATTTGGCAGAAATTGCCACAAATATTTGATCATTGTGGAGTGATCACTCATTACAGTAAATGCTTAAATTAAAAGATTTATTGCAGGGATTGGGGATTTAGCTTAGTAGTAGAGCACTTGCCTAGCAAGCACAAGCCCCTGAGTTTGATCCCCAGCACCCGAAAAAAAAAATTTATTGAAGTAAAAGACATATTGCCATTAATCCCTGCAAATTACTCCAAATACCCACCCCTCTCTTCGAACACCATTATCCCGTTGTTCTTGGCCTTGTGCCTTTCACTGTAGTAAATTTATTTTAAATTTAAACATTCACTAGATCTTTGGATCACCCCTTGTGTCATCCACTCACACACACTCACAGTCTAACTTGTTATACCAGCTTTCTGTCCCTTAGACTCTATGAGTGCTTGGATCACCCTCCCTCATCCCTTAGCTCTGAGCATAAAGGGGCCAAAAGAATGATCACAGCTGGGCACAGAGGTACACACCTGTAATCCCAGCACTTTGGGAGGCTGAACCAGGAGAATCACAAATTTGAGCCCAGTCTGGGCAATGCAGCACCTTATCAGATTCTGTCTCAAATATATATATACATATATATAATCAAATATATAATATATATATAATCAAAATCAAATAAAAAATCTGTCTTGGTTACTCTCTTATCACTGCAACATAATATTCAACATTCACAATCTAAAGGAGAAAAGATTTATTTTGTCTCACAGTTTATAGAGGTTTCAGTCCATTAATCATTTGATTCCAAGGCAATGCGGCCTGGCAGAGGGGAAACAGCTCACAGCAGGGCAGACAGGAAGCAGAGAGAGATCAAGGGAAGGGGGGGAGATAGACCCTTCCAGGCCACGTCCCCAGTGACCACCACCTCCAACCAGGCTCCACCTCCCAATATCATATTTGAATATAAACTCTTCAGTGGACTAATCCAGAAATCAGTATCACACCCCCATGATCCAGTCACCTCCCAAAGCCCCACCTATGATTGCATGAGGCTTTAGGGGACACCTAGACAGAAACTATAACAGAAGAGATGGGCATATAGCTCACTGCAAAGGCCCTGGGTTCAATCTCCAGTATAAAAAACAAAAATAAAAACAAACAAACAAAAACACTGCTGATTGCTAGATTGAAGAAAGAAAGTCATAATTTTCAATACTCAGAAAAGCTAGTCTTCAACTTGGGTCTCCCTCATTTCAAGAGCATTCTGAGAATCTACTATGAATAATTGTCCATCAGATTGGGGATCTGTAGAGTGTGTACAAATGTGACTATGAAAGAACAAGAAGCAGCTAATCTGCGTAACTGTACAGGTTAAATGCATGGAAGAAGGGGGTACCCGCATTGCAATTAAGTGAGGACGCCACAGGAGGAGACTGTGTACACGCAGATGGCTCTGATGTCTGCCACGACAGTTGTTGTTCCTACTTAGCCCCTATAATTCACCCTCAAAAGAGCTGTCCATGGTTAGTCTTATCTCACAAATGAAGAACCTGAGACCGAAGGAACTTGCTGAGACAGCAGGGAGGGAAGGTGCCACCCTCCCTCTGTAAGTTCGGCTCTCCACTGGCTTTCCTGGAGAGGAGGCACTGGGCTAAGCACTTAAGGATTCCAGAATGACCGGGGTGTCCCCAGAGGCCACAGCCGCGTGGCGCACAGGCTCCTGGGCAGAATGCAGAGCTGCATGTGGCCATGCCTGGCGCGACAGTCTGGGGAATGTAGAAGGGCAGTTTGTCTGCTTTGGACAAATGAGGAATGCTGGAAGAGTAAAGGAGATACGCAGCCCACAGGGAGAGCAGGCACCGCTATCCCAGTGCTTTGCTCCTGGTTTGAGAAACTGCTCGGCACAAATTGGATCAAATGTTTTTCCCTTGACTGTTGAGAATTTTTTTTAGAATTGTGTATTGTGTCCATATCCTTTCCACTGTGGTATGTCCCTAGCCCTTCCTCCCTCTCTCTCTCTCTCCCCCTTTCTTTCTTCTTTCTTTCTTTCTTTCTTTCTTTCTTTCTCTCTTTCTCTCTTTCTTTCTTTCTTTCTATTTTAAAATTGGGTCTCACTAAGTCACCACCAGCCAGGGCTTGAAATTGTGATCCTCCTGCCTCAGCCTCCCACAGGGTTAGGATTCCAGACATGCATCTCCATCCCAGCTTGTTGAGCACCAATGCAGCCAGATTACCAGTCAATACAAAACCCCAAAAAACTCCTATTCTACTGCACTTTGCTCTGCATTGAATGTCCAGCAAAATTCCTAAAGCATTTGGCCACTGCCTCACGTAGGAAGCGCTTTGAGTCCTTATTTTGTCCTGTACTTCTTCTGCGCAAACTCCACCTCTACTCACCACCCCACTGCAGACCCTCAGCCTCTTCCCTGCCCACTGTGATCAATAGCTTTCCCCCCACAGGCCCAGGCTCCACCTCGGTGGCCACATTTCCTAGACAGAAACCAAGAGACCTGGCTTTGTGAATTTCATGTTGGGTCCACCTTATTTCCCAATTTAAAGCGCTTTTAGGACTTACTATTGGAAGGATGCAAAGGATGAAATGGTGAATTTAAGGTGTTATCAGGCAAAGGCCCAACAGGGAGGGCATCCTATGGGGGCACCCGCAGGCAGAGGGGACCGTGGCTGGTTGCCTCATCTTCAGGGCATCCATGCATTGAGAAACCCTGGGAAAGGGTTGAGAATGGTGAGCAATGGGACAAAAGCCAGAACCTTCAGCACCCTGTAAGGTTGTAATTCCACAATCCCAGGATTGTGAGGGGCTCACACACAACTGGCTGCAACACAGGGGTCCCTGTCACCTCTTGGGCCTTGGGTCCCCAGAGGCCTCTCTGACCCTTCAGTCTGTGATTCACGCAGTCACCATTTTGCCCTACTCCCATCATATCGGTGGTTGCCCTCTCTTTCTCAATCTCTCTCTCTCTCTCTCCTATTGTCTGTTCTGTTGGTTACAAATTCCTCTAAGGTAGAAGGTTCCTTCGCAGGAGATGAGAGCATGCACACTATAGAAAGGAGAATCAGCCCCAATTTCCTGGTAGGCCCAGGCAGGCGGAAAACATTTCTAAGAGCCCGAAGCAGAGGTGTCTGTGATTCACGAAATAATGTCGGCACCCGACACATGAACCTGTCATACAAAGACTGGTAAGGGAACTTGAGCTTCGAGGACAATTGCTCTGTAATGGGATTCAGCACTCAGCACCAGGGCTTTCAAGATTCAAAAGGAAAGATTAAACCCCAAGGGTACAGGAAAAAGTCTCCATCTATTTGTCAGAGGAATGAGCCTCCCTCCACCTCCTACCCTGCCAGGCACCAGCTATGATCTCCTCCCGGGCTTGGCAGAGCTTTACCTGCTGCACCGCTCAGCAGCCATCTTGGCATTTTTGTGCTTCCATTTGGCTTAATTGGGTCCACAGGACCGTTGTAAAGCTGACACCCTGATCAGGGTGCTATGCTGGGTGCTGGGGGTGCAGGGATGGATGGGACATCATCTCTGGCCTGTAAGAGGACCAGCCCTAACTGAAGGAACAAACATACTGCAGGGGGATGAATGGAGGGCTTTTTAAGAATCCTCAAATCTGGTGGGTGCAAAATAGCATCCCTCCAGGCCACACCAGCTGCCTTCAGATCTCAGTTCAAGAAGCATTTATTCCAGGGATCCCAACTCCTGCCTCCACCGCAGGGAAGGTCAGGCAGGCACCCAGAGCCAGATGTCCCCCTACAAAAGGAAGAAATGACTCAAAGGCTTTGGCAGGCAGACTTGAGTCTTTGAGGAATTACAGCAGAAGCACATTTTGCAGCACAAGGATCCTTCCTCCAGGATACTAAACTCCACTTATATCACAGTTTAAAAGCTTTTGGAAGCACCGTCTCAGCTTTTCTGACCTGGAAATCCTAAAAGTTAATCAAGAACCATTATCATCACTTTGCAAATGAGGAAACTGAGGCGTGAAGGGCCAAGTGACTTCACAGGTTCACACAGCAAGGTATGGGTGATGGCTCCTCTGGACGCCAGAGGATTTGCCGGCCCTTTCCAGTCCCACCAGCTGCAGTCTCAGCTGACCCTAGATCTATCCTAGGTGGCAAGTTTTATTACGGTTTGTTTCTCTTCTACAGTGCAAGAAGGATGCCGTCTCGTGAGCAGGTGGCTGAGGGGATGAGTCCAGGAGAAGGAAGCAGGTTGTTGGGCATGAGGAGATCCTGATGTCCCCTGTGCACAAGGAGACCATGATGTCACCCATCCAGGGCCACCCACCCAGGGCTGAGACCCTGTGGCAGGAAAGAGGACTCAGAGCCTGCTCCAGAAGCTTGTCCACAGACCAGGGGTCTCACCTTCCACATGGCAGCCCTGACTATGCAGTTTGTCTGAGGAGTATTTGGAAAGGAACTGGACAAATCCACTGTGACAAGGCCTGGAGCGCAGTAGGCACACAATCCAAGTATGATCAAAATACACAGTGACTGTTCAAATTAAAACAATTATTAGAGTAAAAAAACACTGCTGTGACTCGCCACCCTCAAAATCCTTCCCTCACACTCAGCACACTCATCCCATCACCCTTGCCACTTCCTGAAACAGCTGTAAAGTACTCTTTCCTGGGTGCCTTTGCCAGGTGGGATCAAAAATACAGTGAACATTGCTACTGCCTAGCACGATCCAACAGAAAGGCAGCTTGTAAAAACATGACACTGTGTCCTCATCCACCTTAAAAACTGGATCTGGCACTGTGTGACTTCTGGCTCTTCCTCAAAGTCAAAATGACTATGAAAGAGGATTCCAGAGCTGCTATAGAAAGCGGGAAGGACGAGTGAATGAGTGTGTTCCAAGAGAGGCAAAGGATTTTGAGGGGATTCATGGCAGTGTGACTCTCACTGAATTATTTTAAAAATTTCTGTGTTCACCATACTTTTCCATCACACCTGGTAGGCAGTAGCTGGCTGTGGAACTGGAAGATCAGTCTTCGTGGGGCAAGACGTTCAAAGTATAGCAAATCCTGACTCCACAAAGATCACAGAGCTGGGAGAGGACACACACAGACTCCCTCACTCCAGGCTGGCTCGCCATCCACTGGCTTTGCCGGTGCAGGCACAGCCTTCCACACTGCTGGGCACCCAGATGTCACCAGTGGGGGGATTCTCTGTTCCCTGACAGCTATGGAGAGGAAATCTCCCTTAATCATGAAGCAACAGCCAGAGAAGATTCCCAGCCCTTCCCAATTTCACAGGCAGCCTTGAGCATCAGACCAGCTGAGAAGAAGCTGAATCGATGTCCATAAAGGATATTCTGGATCCAGAATCCCAGATGCTTTGTAACTAACCCATCCCGCACCTCAGTTTACAGCCCTTTGAGCACACGTGGCCCCTGGCAGTAACTGCATTCTCAACCTCTCAGTACCTTTGAAATCTTCATTATTTTTTGTGGTCACCAAAGCAGATGCTGGACCTGGAAAGATAAAGAACCACAGGTCCCACCTCACATCTCAAAATAAGCCCTTAGCCTGGCCATGCATAACTAGCGTATTGCTCCCTAAAAACCAAGGTACTACCAGCTCCTTCCTCCCCTGCATGTCCTCAGGGACGGGTACTCTCCTGGGAACAGAGCGTAGACTCAGGGACTTGTGTGCTAAACACCAGGCTACTCAGTTTGCAAGCCCAAGTGTCTCCCTCATCCCTTCATCTGCAGAAAGGAAGGCAGGACGGAAGGGCTGGCTATACCCATGAATCATCGGTAGCCAAAAGGAAACCACAAACACCACCTCCCATTGCCTGGCTAGACTACAAACCTCTCTTGAGAATTTCTTTATGTTTTAATCTTTAAAACAGTATTTGCCAGCCTCTTAGAGATATCAGGCTATTTGCTGGGCACATTTACATCCATTATATTCTTTAACACTCACAACCTTCTGACTAGAGAGAAATATTCCCATTTCGTAGACATGAAATAAAGGCACGATGATATCAAGAGATGTGCCCAGCATCACAGTTTAGAGGGGACAAATGTGGATGCTAACCTAAATTTTCAGGGCTTGTCTAACTAACATTCATGGGCCTACCACATACATGTGCTTATCCACACTGAGAGTAGCCTGGCACCCAGCAATCTATGCTGAATCTACCCCACTTAAGGCTATGTCAATGATACTGAACTTTCTGCACATTCCCGGTATTTATTCCAAGCCTGCTTCACACACAGAAGATGGTAGAGTTGAGCGATTATGAGCACAAGATCAGCAGCAAGCCTCTTTCCATCCACTATTGTGTAAATTGCTAGCCCCTCCATGCCTCAGTTTCCTTACTAACAAAATGGTTAACAGCGAGTATGCACACCGACTAGCACTGTAGAAAAAAATGAAATTAATTAATATAGATAAGCCAAGAGAAACAGCGCCTGGCACATGGCTAGACTCAGTAAACATGACAGTCTACCAGGTACCAGGCAATTAACACCTCAGCATCCCTGCTTCTTTCAACACCTGAGGAGTAGGCAGCATCAGCCTCAAAGTTCAGAAAGAGGAAGCTGACACCCGGGGAGTTCAAGTCACAAGCAGTTGAAGGAAAAAGTGAAAGACGTCTTGGAACTGTTTGGGGCAAGAAAATAGGAATTCAGGTTCTGATCGCTAACAGAACAGCACCTCATGTTTGGGTAACAGTGCCTGGGAAAGAGCTTTATGAGTCCGAGCTGAAGCCTCCTCAGGGGATCTCTGCTGATTTCCATACTCCTGACTCCAGCTCTGCAGATTCAGGTGCCTTCTTCTCAAGGTTGCTTTTGAAAATCTGAGTGTGAGAAAGCACAGTTCTTCCAGGAGCCTCTGCCTCTCTAGCTGTTTTTTTTTGGAAGCCTTAGACGGTTCAGATAACTCAGCTCAAACACTCTCCCCATGTTAACACCCTTTCCAATCATCTGATGTTTAGGCCTCATTAGTAACGAGAGCATTACCAAACCCCATTCTCCATGCTAACCTGAACATCTGGAACTAAAAGCATATCAGATTCATCCATTTTAATGTGCACATTTCAAATCGTGGATTTATGGCTATCCATCTTGTAATGCCTTGAGAGGTTTAAGCTGGTCCTTATCACAATACAACTTTTGGAAATTTCAAACGCCTGCTACCTTCTTGGTGCTATATAGGTGTCACCATCATCATCATCATTATAATCACTACTGAGCCCCGACCCTATTAGCTCCATTTTTAAAAATTGAGATAACATTTATATTTTGAAGTCGATGAGTGTTGATAAATCAATTTATAAACATGCTCACCCTAAAACTTTCTCCCATGCCCATTATAATCAGTGTCCTTTCTCGACTGCTTAACATGGATAACCACTGGTCTGATTGCTGTCACTATAATTTTCTCATGCGTAAAATACCACATACGGGCAATTTTGCTGAATGTGGTCTTTTGTGCCACTTAGCACAAAGCTCCTGAAATTTATCTTTGCTACACCTACTAATTCTTAATCCTTACTGGGCTTCAGAATTTTGAAGCATTTGGAAATTATTCATACATGTCATCTCCCACCACCCAAAACCAAATTCATCTTATTTTAGAAAGAAGGAAGCTTGAGATACTCCTAGGTAAATGGATGCATCTTGAGACCATACTCTTAAGTGAAATAAATCGGACACACATGTTTAAATACCGCATTGTTTCTCTGGTGTGGGAAACTGAAAGTGTAAATAAAGACTAAAATGTATTATATTGGGAAAGGGAAGAAAATGTCCAAATAGGAATGGGAATAAGGGAGGGGGAACCGAACAGAGGGACAAGAGAAATAAGAAATGGAAGGAAAAAATGGAAACAAAGCTTCTGTATATAGGGAGGGAGGAGGGGGTGAGGAGAGAGGAATGGGAAAAAAAGAAGCAACAAGATATGTCATGTACAGGTGCAAATCCCCTATGATGAATGTTATCACTGTGTACATCTAAAATGAAATAAATTTTTTTAAAAAATGAAGGAAAGTGTGTTAGTCATCTTTCTGGTTGCTGGAACACAATACCCAGACACATAATTTAAAAAGGAGATGTTTAATTTGGCTTGCAGATTCTAGGGGTTTCAGTCCACGGATGGTTGGCTCCAAGGCAGGAACATCATGATAGAAGAGTGTGGCAGACCAAAAATGCTTAGTTCATGGTGGCTGGGAAGAGCGGAGAAACTTCCAGAGAGGAAGGGGTAAGGGACCAGACATCAAAGCCAAGGCTACTTCTCCATGACTCACCCAGACACACCTGGAAGTATGCTCCACTAATCCCCAGAGGATGGACCCCAAAGCTAATCAAGCTAACACTCCACCTTAACCATCACAGGAAGTTCTGTTAAAAAGTTCCTCATTTGAGGCAACACAGGAGGAGATCTACATAACCATGGGCAAAGGGATGACATTTTATTTGTAACATGAAGGACCCTATTCATGAAAGAAAGACTGATAATCTGTACTTAAATAAAATTTAAAATTTCTCTTCTGAAATACAAACAAAAAATGGTGCCAAGAAAATGAAAAGATGAGCCTTAGCCACAGAAAATATTTGTGAAAAACATACCTGATTAAAAAAAATTATCCAAAACTCTACAATTGAACAATAAGAAAATAACCTGATTATAAAGGGTGCCAAAGACCTTGACATTTTGCCAGATACATACAGATGGCAAATAAGTTTATGAAAAGTTGCTCAATATCATATGTCATCCAGGAAACACATATAAAAATATTATTACACACTTTGTAGATAGGCCAAAATCCAGAGCAGTGACAGGTCATAGAACAACCGAAACCCTCATTGATCACAGGTAGGAATGTGAAATGGTGAAGCCACTCTAGGAGGCAGTTTGATAGATTCTCTTAGAACGTCACATTACTCTCACTATGTGGTCCAGCCCTTCTGCAACTTGCTATTCACCCAAATGAGTTGAAAAGTTATCACCACTCAAAAATCTGATCATGGATATTTATGGAAGCTTTATTCATAATTGCTAAAATTTAGAAGCCACCAATATGTCCTCCAGTAGAGAAGTAGGTTAATGAACTGCGGTATTTCCTGACAATGGGGTGTTACTCATTGATAAAAAGACATGAGCTGTTACACCATGAAGGCATGAACGAAGGTGAAGTGTGTAAGTTTAGCAAGAGAAAGAAGCCAATCTGAAAAAGACTACATACTGTGTAATTCCAACTGCATGTCATTTTGGAAATGACAAAACTAGGGAGACAATAAGAGGACCAGAGGCTGCATAGGGATAGGACAAATAGGTGGAGTAGAGATGGTTTTTATGGCTGTGAAATTACACCATACAACTGTAGACCAGCATATACATGCCATTAGACATTTGTGCAAACACATAAAATGTAAAAGACCAAGAATGAACCCTAGTGTAAACTATAGACTGGGGGTGATAATCCATATCAATCCAGGTTTATCAATTATAATAAAATCCACTCTGGCCCAGGATATTGATAAATGGGGAAGCTATACACGTGTAGATACAGGGAGTACATGGGAATTCTCTGTATTGTCTCTCTAATTTTGCTATGAGTCTATCCTTTAAAAAGTGAAGTCTGTTTAAGAAAACAAACTCCCAATCGCCCTCATTTGAGAACCAACAGCTGGTATTACATCTTCCATTAATTTACATATATCAATTTCAATCCTCATCAAAAACCTGGACAGTGTTATTATCTCACTTGTAAGAGAGGAAAATAAGGCTTTAAAATGTTCGATGTCTTACCCAAGATCACATAAGCAGTGCTGGGAGAAGTGGGATTCAAACTCGCCTTGTCTTTTTACACAGCCTATGCTCTTTCCCCTGTACTGCTTCAGGCAAGGGAAAAATCCCCCACAGTGACGAAGAAGCACTTTTTGTACTCCAAGGAGGCCAAGGAAAATTTTTACTTAAAAAAAAAAACTTGCTGCTGTTATTTGGCTGGAGGTGGGTGGAAAGCATCTAAACAATTTTCAGAGCATGATAACTATGCGTCATGCACCAGCAGTATAAAAATGCCTGAGAAGAAATTTACCAAACTTTCAGGAGAGCAAGAGAGAAGGGGGAAGAAAATCACCTTTGGGCTCAGAACCAGCCTGATAAATTTCAGCCCAAAGGGTGAGTTGGAGAATGCTAAAGACTCCTGACCACAGACTTAGAATAAAAATGACTCTGATGATAACACTAGAAAGCCAGGGCTGTCCAACAAGCAGCCCAGTCTCGGAGGTCAGATTGGCTGGAAGAAAAATTAAAAGCTCCCTCCACCCTTAGGTTTCTATATATACACTGCTAACTAGGCCTGTCTTGAAAGGAGTTTCTGGGCATAGCTTAGTGTGTTCTACAGGAAGCGGCAGGGGTCTGATGGGACCTGTTTGTCAGAAAGAATCCTGACTGCTGTAGACATTTTTGAATGAAGAATGGTTTATTTTTAGTTAACTAGCAACCCAGGAAGCCATCGTTTTCAAAGTACATTCAAATTCTTTGAAATTAGAAATGGCCATCATCTTTAACAACCTCGGCAAGAGGCTGGATGTTGCGAACACAATTGTATGTGATATTTTTGTGTATGATGTTAGGTGATGGGACGGCACGTTCACTTTTTCAGTGCTGGCCAGAAGAATGTCAACAACAGTCTATTTTAATAAGTGAACAGTCACAAGTTGGCTGACTTGTGGGGTGGTTGGGATAGCTGCTATATATCCACAAATCTCACATGATCCTTGGAAAAACACGGAGTCAGCGAGGATGATGGGTGTTCAGATGCAGGGGTGTCTGTGGACACCCTGGAACAGACGCCAGGATGAGGGGATTCTGTCTCCCACTACAGCCTCCCAACACCCATCCTCAGGAGCCAGCAGAGACCTGCTGAAAATACCAAAGTCCTGAGCTTAATCCAGAGCCTGCTTTCCAGAGGAAACTGCTAGGCCTATGGATGAGTTTGCCAAGGTGACTACTGCAGTAATCTCCTTGGGGAACACATTCCAAATCCCCAGCATACAGCTGAAACTAGAGACAGTGCCAAACTCTGTAGAGACTGTGATTTTACTATGCTAAAGTTTAATTTAGAAATCAGGCCCAGTAAGACTTTAATAATAACTAATAATGAGATACAACAACCATAAAGATTGAGACGGAACAAACATAACAGATGTTTATAACAGTAATAATAAATTATAACAATTAGAGGAATTGCAATAACCAAGAATCACTAATCTTGTACTTTGGCGTTACTGTTTAGTAAAGTAGGGGTCACTTGCACACAGTACTATTATACTGCACCCCGCAACCAAGACATCTGCTAAGTTGGTAGTAGCAACATAAATAGCATGGACATGCTGGACACAGAATTAATCCACATCTTGGCCAGGACAGAGCTGGAGAGTGAGAGATTTTGTCATGGTTTTCACAATGGCACACGATTTATAAGTATGAATAGAAAAATTGTGGATTTTTAAAAATTGTAGTATGAGGGACTGAATCTGGGACTTTCATCTTAAGCTACACCCTTAACCATTCTTAATTTTTTTTTTTAATTTTGAGATAGGCACTAAGTTGCCCAGGCTGAGGGCTTCTACTTGAGACCATCCTGCCTCAGCCTCCCAAGGGATTATAGGTGCCCCCTGGTACTGGGATTGGGTGCACCATGACGTTTGGCTTGGAATTTTTTATTCAATACTTTTGGGCCATTGTTGACAAGAGTAATGGAAATTGAAGTATGGAAAACTTGATAAACAGCTGCACTACAAACTGAATGCTTTGGACACTGGAAAGTGACTATTTCAGACTCCAGATCTGGAAGTCTGACACCATGGTGCTGCCAGGGTTGGTTCCCTTCGAGGCTGATAAGAATCTGCTCCATGCCTCTCCCTCGGCCTCTGGCGGTTGCAGGCCACCTTCAGCATCCGAACCTCTGCGCTGACCTTGACCTTCATGGTCACGCGGCATGGGGCCCTGTCTCCAAACCCTCCCTTTTCACAAAGACACCAGTTGTGCTGGATTTGGGACCCCACACTCTATGGACCTGGTCCTAACTCAATCAGGACTGCAAGGACCCTGGTTCCAAACAAAGTGACCCTTGAGGTACCAGGGGTTAGAGTTTCAGTATAGGAATTTGGGGGTCAGGGACACAGCTCATTTTGTAACTGGCTGGCTTGCTGGTTCTGCCCGGTCCTCGGCAGGGCTTATGGGCCTGGTAAGAAAACCAGCAATTTACAGTGCAGCAGACATGTGAGAAACCCACCCCCAGCACAGAAGGAACTAAACACACTGATACAAGCCTCTTTTCCCTCTCTCTGCCCCTAACATGTCGTCTGTGTTTCACCTAACTCATGTCATCTGACCTAAGGAGAGAGCAGAGAAGGTGGGAAGGGAGGGCACTACTGGAGGTCAGTAGAAGGACACATGTCTACCTGGGCTTCCAGGACCACCTTTCACCTACACTGACTCCCCCTGAGGACGGCAGATTATATTTACCCAGAGAATGCTCTGTATTAGATGGTGTTCAGGTCTAAAAAAGCTTGTTCTTGTCCCTAAAGATGTTAGCTATTTCGAACACCAAATAAGATTGGATGTCAGTAAATAACACGCTCTTCTGTGTGACAAATTCAAAAAAATGGCACCTGCTCCTTCTGACACTTTCCTTACATTCAATTTTCTCAGAAAAGGGCACAGCCAAAAGCCAAGCACGTATTGTGTGCATGTAAAACAGCACAGCAGTGTCCCAATCTGATGCAAACAAGAAAGGAGAAAAAATTACAACTGCTATTAAGAGTACCATAGACCTTGGGAACTCCAAATATTTATGGAACTCCAAATATGAATGGTACAAAACAGGACCTTTCTTTTTTAAATTAAAACTGATTTCAAGACAAGAAGACATGTACAAAGGAGATCTCCAAACTGAGGCATCTTCTGGGCATTCCACATTTCAAGCCTTTCTGCTCTGCCTAAAAGGGTGGTTGTGAAGCAAGGGGGACTATGGGAAACTCCGGCAATTTACAATTCGGTGTGCATACCAGTCACAGTGAGCAATGACAGCGCAAATCAGAGCAGCCTGCGCTCCTGGTCGACACCTGTCAAGTGTCTCCGATTCCCCTGGGAACTGAACTACAGCCTGCTCATTTCACCACTCCCGAGGGCAGCGGGGCCAGGGGGAAGCTGCTGAATTCCAGCTTTTTGGAGAACAACGGTGGAAGCCAGGGGCTCTTGCTCTTCTCTTGATGATTAAGAATCCCGACAAAAGAACACAAAACTCATCACAAAAGAGCCCAACAATGGGCCCTGCAACAGAGTGCTTCGTGTTTTTCCCAGTTTGCCCACCACAGCCAAGGTTGGGGTAAGGAAGAGGTGTTCAGCGTCCCAAACTCAAGAGCATGCTCCCAAAGCCATGCGTGCGTGTGCCTTTCATTTTTAAATTTTTTTATTAGTTCATATTTGCAGTACGTAATGCTCACATTCATCTTAGGAAATAGGTGCATGTACTTCACATGTCTTAATTCTTTGTATCCCCCTTCCTCACCCCTCTGTCTGTCTCCAGATCCCCTTCCCATCTGCAAACCATCTATCCTGTTTCCCACTGTCTATCTTTTGTTTTGTTTTGTGCAATTATTTATGCTTTGAGTTTCTCATATAAAAGAAGTTATATTCTATTTAACCTTCTGTGTCTGGCTTATGTCACTAACATTAGGGTCTCAAGGGGCATCCATTTTCCAACGGATGACCAAATTTATCCTGCTTTATGACAGAGTAGTGCTCCACTGTGTGTACATACTACATTTTCTTTATCTAGTCATTTGCTGTTGGATATATAGGCTGCTTCCAAGATGTAGCTATTACGTATGTGCTGCTGTAAACATGTATGTGCTGCTGTAAACATGTATGTGCACAGATCACTGCGGTATGATGTATATGCCTTTTAGATTGCGCATGTGAGGTGCTTCTCTTGTCCCAGGCTGGCCTCACCCCATCACACACAGCGAAGATCCCACAGTCTTTCTCTACTTGCTTTAGCTCCACTCTGCCACCATGTACCCAGCGGGCTTCCAAGGTACCCTGGGCAGCTTTAGCAAAGGAAACAGGGAAGAATAAGAGCTACAACGTACGGTCTCATAAGGGATGTGGTGAAATTCACCTCGTGCTCAGAACACCATGACGAGTTGGCTAGCGACCACTCACCAGTCATGGGGACGCCACAGGGGACAAAGAGAATGACAAGACCTGCTGTTGCTGTTATAGACAGCCGAGGTAGAATTAATATGCAGGAGAGAGGGATTGGACCCTCGAGGAAGTCAGTACAGAAGACGAGACACACAAAGATCATGGCTGGAGGTGAATCTGTAGACAGCCAGGCCTCAAGACGGAGACACAGCAGCCTCCCTAGAGAGTCTCCCTAGAGATAAACAGCAGCTTGAGATTGTGTGCGATTAGCACCACCTGCTCCAGCGAGCCAAGAGAGGAATCAGACACATAGGGGGTGATCAGAACATACGGACCCTTCCTGTTCCAGAACACCTTTGTTCTTTCCATGTGTGTTATGGCTTGTATCTAGATGTCCTGCAAAGGCTCATGCATTCATAGGTGGGCCATGTTGGACGTGGTTGGACCTACTGTGTGTGGTATCTAGATTAGTCCCCTAGTTGAATTAGCATAGTTCTGGGTGTAACTGAATGGATTTACTGAAGAGGGAAGCCCTACCCTGGGTGTGGGCAACATCAATCAATAGGCTTAGAGCCTGGATGGACTATAAAGGGACAGAAAGAAGGCAGGCTGCCTCCTGCCTGCCCTGCCATGGACTGTCTCTCCTCTGCAAGGCCCCTCTGCCATGCCACCCTGACTTGGAGCTCGCCAACTATGGAATGAAACCTCTACAAACTGTGAGCTGAAATGAATCCTTTCTCCTCTAACTTTGGGTTACAGGTATTTTGTCTCATTGACCAGAAAGTAACCAAGGCAATTACACCCTTGCTGTGTGACTCATTTCCCTATTGAATCAATATTACCTAAGCAACTACACTTGTAATCCTATAGGTTGATGGTAGTTTGACCCACATTGTACCCCCACACTGTGACTTTGCTATATAAATTATTCCCGAAAAAGAGCCCTGGTAGCCACCCACTCGGGACCCCTCCCAGAAATCCAGGAACTATTCTCTTTATTTCCAATAAAACCTCCTCCCTCCTTCCTCAATGTCGTGAGACCATGAACTTGGCACTCCTGATCTCTAACAGGTCAGGACTTATTTTCCCTGTTACATGGCTTCCCATCAGACAAGAGGCAAGAGGAGCAGCTAGCAACTGGGAAAGGTGGTGGGAATGAAGAGGATTTTGACAGGGGAAGCTGGAAACTGAAAGAAGATGGGGGGAGAATATGGTGAAAAAGAAGGCGTGCGAGGCAGAGTGAGGTACGCAGTTCAAAGAAACAGGTCTACGGGCACGCTGTTCTCAGCCTGTGGACGATTGGCTGTCACTAGAGCCAGCTCAGCCCTTCAAACTCGCCAATTTTCCCATCATTTTCTTTCTAATTAGTACAGGAGCTAAGCTCTCAAGCCTTGATTTTCCTCCTCTGTGTGCTAACGACAGGATTGACTATTAGCTGATAAAAAAGGCGATTCTTCTCCACATACACCATTTAAACTGTGCTCAGGGTTAATTCCTTCATCATAGACTGAAAAAGAGTTTCTTTATCCAGATCTAATGAGACTCTTCAAAGAAAGGTACAGGCTTCGGCACACAGTCCCAGGGATTAAAAGTACTAATTAAAATGCTGTGCTGCCCAGGCTGCCCAGCTTCCGAGGCTCGGCAATGCCAAGAAGTCAACGGGGCTGAAAGTTCAATATTGGTGAGCAGAGCAAGGAGCAGAGTTCCCAGGCCAGGCTTGGGGCCCCAGAGCAGCACGGCCAGCCAGGCGCTTCTCAGTTGGAGAGACAAAATGCTTTCTGATGGCTGCGTGTAACTCATAATAACATAATTTTATTCTTAGAAGCAATTTCCATTACTGGCCCTGTTTATTATCACATTATTTTCTCAATAGCAGCAATAAACACGCTAAACTCTCCCTGTTCACTCACATTTTTATTACTGCTCACAGTCGTCAGGAAAGGGTAAGCCGTGAAGAATGAGCTCATTATCCCGGAGTCCCAGCATGGCTGGCGTCACCACCAGTCCTAAAGCCCAACTCTGCAGTCTAGGCGGTGGCTGGCAGCCTGCGGCTTGACCCAAAGGCCAGAGAAAACCTGCACTGAACTGGGCAGCAAGCGGGTGGCATCCGAGTCAATGCAGCCCAAGTCCAAGAGACCAGAGAAGTTTCTACCAGTCTCTCTACTTGCGCTTTTGACCTAGCAGAAAAGATTTAAATAAAAACCACCAGGGAATACTTGAGCATGCAAAGAAGTACTTTTCTAATTGTAGGTCATGGCCCTTTGGTGGGTTATAAAACAAAATTAATGGGTCACGACCAGCATTTTGTGAATGAAAATATAAAATGGAAGATAGGGTATATGGTGGTAGAGTATTAATAGTCCAGAAAGCTTGCTTTACTTTGGTTCTTTGTCCACATTTTATTAGTGCCTACTGGCTACACAGATGAGTTTCATTTTGGCAGATTTAGACATGCACGTTACACACCTTAATCATCCTCCCCCACCCCTCTCCACCTACCTTCCCTCCCTAGTTCTACTAACGTGGATTTTGCGTGTGCTTGTCTGTGTGTGTTCTGTGGGTGCATGTAGTGAACTATAACGACTTCTCTCCGTGGTTGATGTCAAAAATGTATCAGGGAAACACAATTTTATGATTTGAGCCATCAAGGAACATGGTCAAGTTGTGAAACAAAAAGAGCAATTGGCTCTAGAGCGGAGGAGAACCAGGGCTGGGTTCTCCTTGCTGTGTGACTTCAGGCTGTTTGCTACAAACACAGTCGTGCTGTTTGGGGATAAGAACAGAAATGCCTGCTTTGCCAGGATGCATGTGCACAATAGAAAGAACAGAGGGCCTGAAATCAGACCCTGGGCTGTGGCCAGGCTCCAGGACTCCTTCCCGTGGTGGGCAGCGCACTTATCTCCCAGGCACCCAGCGCATCGTCGGTAACATGCAGGCGATGACGTCATCCTCTCAGGGTTGTTGTGAGGATTAAAGAGATAAAAAGGTGTGAATGTGCTTTGTAGATGGAAAAGTGCTCAAGTGCTCCGGAATGTGAGCGCTCTTACTTCTCCTTTATCTAAGGTGATGGGGGAGGGGTGGCTGTTCCAAGGGGACCCTGGTGGGCATTCTCAGAAGCTCCTGACTTTGTCGTGGTCTGTGTGCAGCCCGCTGTCCCCTAAGGTGACAGTGCAGATAGGTGGCACTGTCTCAGTCAGAAAGGCAAGATCTGGGTGCCTTTCCCTGAGCCTCACTTGCCCCTAAAGGACTTCACGGAATTTGGGTGTATGTCAGGGCTGTCCCATCCTTTTAAGCAGAGAAGCAGTCTTGGGATTCCGTTCTACCCACGTCCAATTTTCCACTCACAGCATATCTTGTCTTCTTCCCCAGGCTTTTAAAATATTCCAGTCCGGCTTCAATTGAAGCCCAGGTGGTTAGTTCCCCTACAGAGAATTGGGGCCTCCCATACCACTATTTCAGGATGAGGACTCCAGGGCTGCTCTGTGGAGAAACCAAGTTGGTTGGCCTGGTGCAGCCCCGAGTCCAGTGCTCTTCCTTCCACACCTCGTAATGGCTGCGTTGATTCCACGCCGAGTTTAGGGTCTGTGCCTGGAAAGGAAACAGCCCAGCCATTCCGAGAGTGACACTGGTTTTCTACATTTCCTTGCAAGGTGGCCCTGACATTTCTGTGGCTCAAAGATTTCCCCAGGGATTACGAACCTGCAGAATCTTGGACGTAAGACGCATATTGTCCAGTCCATCTGGGGCCGAGGACCCTACAGCATGAGGTATCTCCAGTGCTTCTTGGAGATCGGTCATAAGCAGCCCTTTCTTTGAAGAGCACTGCTTACTACCTACAATTCATGGCACTTTCCAGCGCCTCATTGCATCGCCTGCAACCCAGGGCAATTCTACTCCCTGCATCTCCTGCAGCCTTCAGTGGGCTGTTGAGAGGCCTCAAGAATGGCAATTTGTAAATCTGAAAGGGGTCTAAAGGGTGCTGTGTTGGTTACCAGATAATGGTGTAACTCAGAACAGTAAGATCTGCAGGGCAAAAGACACACTTCCAATTGATCCCAAGCATGACCTTAAGAGACCAAAAAAGAAAAATAAAACAAAAACAAAAAAACCACAATGCCCTTGAAAACCAGATAAGATCATGGAAAGACCAAGCCAGCATTAGCACTTTCTCATTCATTCAGCTGCCTGATTCTTACTGAATTCATGCTGGTTTCCTTCACAGCTATGGGACGGTATTTACTTTTCAGAATGGGCTAATGTAGCACATTTATAATCCATATAAAGAGCTGGAAATGTATTATAAATACAAATTAAACAAAGGGCAGAGATTAAAAATCTGTACATGTACAGATGGCAGGTAGAGTGTCTGACAACTGAGGACACATCTTAGAGGACCAGGGCTTGGATGAAACAGTCTCATCAAAGTCCTAGACTCAGACGATTGGAGCTAGAAGGCATCCGAAGTCCCTTACATTGGACAAAACCAAGACTAAGAGAAAGTCACACTACTGGGGTTACAGAATCCACTTCCTCTGACCCTCAAGTCATTGGTCTTCCCAGTCCAGCAAACCCTGATAATAAACATTTATTGGATGCCCACCATATTTTTGAGTGTACAGCTAGGATTCAAGGATGAACAGGTGATAGTGCCTGTCCTAAAGGACCTCAGAGTCTAGGAAGGGAAGTAAGAAAAAATAATCAAAGCTACTAACTCACACCCAACCAAAGCTGTGAAAGAAATGGCTTCCTTAGCCTCGTCACCTTGTCCAGCATCGCTTGGATTTTATACTGCCTTACTCTGCCCTGACCGATACATGGTATTTGAAGAAATGGGAAATTCTGTTACCTTGATTTTTATTTTAACTCAATCTTATTAAAAGCAACAAGCACTTTTGGTACAGCCATCCAAACGGTCATTAGGAAAACCTGGACAAAGTAATGTTGACGGAGAAACTAAAGCCTCTTGCTGTAGTAGTTCGGAATTACCGGGAGCTAGTTCACTGTTCTTGAGTGAACGCTCATGTCCTGGTCCTCATCTGTAAAGTGGGATTGATGGAACGGATCGTGTCCAAAGTGAGCAAATGCGAACCCTCCTGCAGGTCCCCAAGGTCATACAGTTAGGAAGTGGCAAAACCAGGATGCAGAATCCCTAAGTCCTCAAGGTCGGTTAATGCCCTTAGTGCCTCTCTCTATACCATGAGATCTTCTTTAGGAGTAAGACTTCTCTTGGCTTTTCCAGTCTCACAATTCCTAAAATTATTTTACTATCTTGAACAGCAGGATGTTGACTATTTTTCTCAGTTTAGGCTAACACTGTCCACATTGTAACTGCTTAAACAACAGAATGTTTAAATGCTAACAAAATAAGGCAGTAACTCGAGGGCCCTCCAGCAACTCATAGATCAGAGCAGAAGGGGAGGTAAGATGTCGCAAGGTGAAGCCAGACAGAACCAGAGAGCTGTGCCAGCCAGGCAGGAATGACCAAGGGCCACTCAGTGGGAGAACCGGGGTCTCCAGAGAGCAGGAAGGACCGGAGAGAAGGCTGGATTCCCTCACGCTGAGCCTTTAAAATAATGGTGAAGATTTAGATTGCATGGGGAGTTGGCGAAGGTTTTTAATCAAGGAAGCAACCGGATATGGAATCACGAAATGAAATGGCAGAGAAGAGTCTCCTCAATCTTTGGATCACCTGGGATCCTAGAGCTTGCGAGCGGGAGGCTGGAGTGGGACGCAGCTGTGCCTTTCCTTTGAAGAACCCAGGTGAGGTCCAGGTGGAGGTGCTACTGTCTGCATTCATCCTGGCCCACCGAGTTTCTACGCTGGCTCCATACCAGAGTCACCCAGAGCACTTCCGCCAAATTGCCAAGGCCTGAGCCCCACACTGACAACCAGTCAAAGCAAAACAGCTGGAGTAAGAACGAAACAAATCAGTGATTTCCAAGGGCAACCAGAGCCGAGACCATCATTCCGGCCCAACCTCTCCTCATTGCAGAAAAATAGGGAACCAGAGTGTGGAAGTAACTTGCATAGGAGAACCCCTTTCAGAGAAGAGTCCATCCCCAGTCCTTTCTAGGAGTCTTCCCACTACATCAGTCGGCTATTAGTGCAGCTATCTTACAACGTTCATCAAAAAAACAGCAAGAAACTCAGGCGCGGTGGCGCATGCCCTGAACCCCAGCACTTTGGGAGGGTGAGGCGTGAGGAGACTAAGTTCCAGCCTAGTCCGGGCTATTCAGCCCCTTAGCAAGACTCTGTCTCAAAATAAAAAATAAAAAAGGGCTGGGGATGCAGCTCAGTGTGGAGGCCCTGAGTTTGATACTCAGGAAGGGTATCTGAGACTTCAAGAGGAGACTGTAGGAAGCTGGTGGGGGGATGTGGGGAGTATTTTTCTAGCAGTGCTGTGTGGCGGCATTCTGTCAGGTTCTTCTTGTGTGTTTCCCTTTGATCGCCATGATTAACAAGTGGCAGGAAGCCCCACCGAGCCCCCCTGCCCTTCCGGCAACCTCATGGTCCTGTAACAAAGTGTGTAAGATGTTTAATAAGGAAAATTGCTAATGTTTCTCAATTAGACTCAGCTGGCTAAAAATTGAACTGCACAATAGAAATGCAAATAAATTAAAATGTAAAGCAGTTGGTGACCATGGTTTTCATTTAGGAAAAGTAAAACACTGGCCATCTTGGTTTCTTTGCTCATTCTCCACAGGCAGCAGGGCTCAGGGGTAGAACACTGGTCTGCAGTCACCAGATCCGCCACCATGTGACTTCTGGCTCTTCCTAAAGTCAAAATGACTATGAAAAGAAATGTTTTGAACTCATTCTGGACATCGAGGCAGTCAGGACAGCACAAATAAAGACACTCAAAAGAAAGCATTTCTAGAACCTCTTCAATGGTAAGAATGATGGCGTGAGTGTGTTTGAAGTAAGAGGGAGGATTTTGAGGGGGATTCATGGCAGTGAGTCTTTTACTCTAAAAATGTTTTCATTTAAACACTCACTGTATTTGAGATCACACCCCATTATGATAGCACAGACTAGGAATAAAGAATAGACCACACCAAAGTAGCCAAATTACTCTACACCTTAATAATAATAAACCCTAATACATACAACACCATAGGAAAGAGCGACAGAGAAATAGCACATTAGTAAATCATACTGTATCTTGATGAACGAGATGAGAAATAACATTGTGCTGCTCAATATCATGAACAATCTGCAGATGAACAAGAATAAAGAACCCATCTGGGTGTGCAGAGCAGGGGCACACACACGCACATGCAAACACACACACAGTGCTGGGTGTGTGCAGCTACCTGTGCACAATCATCCCCACCCAGGAAACCCTGGTGTGTACAACGCCCTGTTTCCTCTTGCTCACAACAGCGAATCTGTATGCTGAAGGAAGGAGAGGGCAGAAGATTGGATTTAAAATGTGGTTAGAGAGAGAATCACATTCATTTATAACATCCCTGACTTTCTCCTTCTGTGCAAGACAATGAAATTCAAAATGTAAGGAAGAAATTCACAGAGCGTTGGATGAGTCTCAGTAAAACACAAATAATGACTATTAATTTCCTAAGTAGTTAATTTGAAAAGATTATTTTTCTTTTCCCGAGCTATTACAGGAACAGATCCTTTGGCAAATTGCCCTAATTTTAGTTGAGCGAGCCAACAGTCGATTACCAGGTGAGTGAGTTAAGTAGTCAGTAAGCTAGTCTCAGGCTGATTAGCGAAGAATTCACTTCTGCCTTTCCATATTTTGTGATTAGTATTAGTAACAAATTATATTTTTAAGCATCACAGATATTTTCAATGGTTAGGGCTGGCACTATTTTTTCAATGATTGCTCATTAACGAATACAATCCTATTATTTGATACATCTGGGTTCAGGCTTCCAGCTAAGAGATGTTATATTGTGGTCTTCATACTAGCTTCACAGATTCTTGTAAATTATGCTGTAAATAATAGAAAACAAGCTCTTTTCCCTGTTCAGTCCTCCTGTGTGTGACACACTTCTTACTCCACACATCAGGAATTTTGACCTCTCTTTAGCAGGTATTTCTTTTTCTAACTATAATTGTTTTAAGTTCCCATATAATGTAACATTGCTCTCAAACACACTCACTGAAACACAATCTTTGAAATGCCAGGAACATCTACTCACTTCAGAAGGACCTTGGAGGCCTTCAGACTCTCCATATGGTCACTGCATTCTACCAGTGAGGATGTGCGTGCGTGTGTGTGTTCATGCGCACCCGCGTGCATGCAGAAGGAAGAATGTAATGGTAAATAATCTTTTCAGTAAAAAGAAAAACATCATGGTTGCCTCCACACTGAAAATGAATCTCCCAATATTAAAAGACAAGTCTATGTCCATATTACCCTCAGAACTCTCACAAGCACAGTATACCCTCTACCTTCTGGCTACACCATCATGTAAATGTCCAGAGGGTGATTACCAATTATTGGCATCTCTTTATCTTCCCGTACATCTACTGCCTCAGGGTGCACCCTGCTTTGAGTCCTACCTCTGTAGAGTTCCTGCGGTTCTTTTTCTAAATTTAAAATGCAAGTTTGTCACCAACCTACTTCATAGCGTGCAAGGACTCCTATCTCCTACAGGACAGAGGGACAGCTCCTTGAAATCACAAACTGAAGTCTGCCTTGGGGGGCCTCCCTCCTTGACATCACGCTGCCCCTCTTCTGTCCCCCACCTGCCATCCTGACCTTGTGCCTTTGCCCAGGAGGGACGCTATCCCTGAAGTGGCCATTCCCGTTTCTGCAAGATGCCTGTCATACTTCAGAATTTGTTTAGCAAGTACCTTCCCAGGAACATCTCAAGGCTAAACTGGGTGCTCTCAGAGGGATCACGTGGTCATGAACATGGTGTCTAAGCCAGGCATGGCAGTGCGCACCTGAGATCCCTGCACTCAGGGAGGCTGAGGCAGGAGGACTGCAAGTTCAAAGCCAGCCTGGGCAACTTAGCGAGACTGTGTCTCAAAATCTTAAAACAAACTTCATGATCTAAGCCTCGAGCTTTGTCTTTAAACCAAAGATGATAATGGTACCCGATACGGTTTGTTGTAAAACGAAATGATGATACTGCCCTAGAACATGCATTTTGGTGAACCGGTTGCTGCCTCACCCATATCTAACCCAGATCCCTGCATCTGTGGGTCACAGAATCTAGATGAGAAAGATAAGGTGAGAAATCATTTTAAAGAGACATTGCCGCCTCTATCCTGCCAGGCAGGACTCAGCCAGTCCCCGTCATGGCAGGAGGCACAACACACGGCCCCACTGCAGATGCTGTCTTGGAGGGTGTGCTGAAGTCCTGCTAGATCCAGGGAGACCTTCAGCTGTCTCCGCGGGGCTCCGGGATGCTCAGCGATGGCTACAGACGTGAGCTTCGGATCCTCCCCACAGGCAGGGGCCGCTTGGCCTAGCTCCCCGAAGCTCCCCCAAACCCTGCCAGGACCCTGTCGATGCAAACAGCTCTTGTGACTGGCCTCTCGGTCCTCTCATGTACATCCTTCCTTTTTATTCCTATTGATTTTTTAAGTCTTGTCTCACCCACTGTTGAGAACGTGGTGCCTCATCCATGCTCTTTGTCGTGTTATAGACGCTGAGCTCCCTGAAAGTAGAAACCGGGCTGCCTTTCTATTCCAGTGTGAAGGCATAAATAAAAGAAAGACAGTCTACAAACTCCCATCGGGGCTGGCGGACAAGGGTTGTAAGATAGCAGTCACAACACTCCAGGAGTCCAAAGCTCTACTGTGGTTGTTTTTAACCCTTAACCACTTCAGCTTAGTTCTCTGTAGCTGTACTGGGGTCATTAGAGCAACAAATACCTTGGAGAAACCCTAATTCCTGCTCGTTTCAATTCCTACCTGAAATATATAATACACAAAGAGTGGTCAAAATATAGTAAATGCTTACTTTTTTAAAAAGTTATGATACTGAGAGACACATTGCTATTAATTCCCTTCAAAACCCTCCTTCTCTCTTCACACGCACTCATCCCATCGTCCTGGCCACTTTCTGCAGCAGCTCTGGGGTCCTCTTTCCTGAGGGTCTTTACCAGGTCTGATCAAAGTACAGTGAGTGCTGCTCCCGAGCACCATCCAAGTGAAAGGCAGCTCCTAAAAACTTGATGCTGTGTCCCCATCCTCCTTAGTCCCCGGATTTGGCACCGTGCGACTTCTGGCTCTTCTCCAAATTTAAAATGGAATCAGACAACATATGACTACATATCGAATGGTTTCTCTGATATGAGAAACCGTAACTGTAAATAAGGAGAAAAGGGTATAATAGATACTGTGAAAAAGATAGACAATGTTCAAATGGGAAGAGAACTAGAGAGGGAAGACGGGGGAAAGGAAGGAATGGGAAGAGAAAAGAAAAGAAAAAGAAAAACCGGGAAAATGTAAATAAAACTATTGTAAATAAGAAGGGGAGGGGGAGCAGAAGGGAGGGGTGGGGAAGGGGGGGAACCAAGGTGTATCTTGTACAGGTGCAAACTATGATGAATGTGATCTTTATGTCTATCTAAAATATACCAATACATGTTCTTCGTAAAAATTAAAAATAAAATAAAATGACCACAAAAGGGAAATGAACCAATTCGGGCCATCCAGGCAGCCAGGACAGTGCAGTTGCAGGAAAGAGGACTCCAGAGCTGCTGCGGGAAAGAGGTGAAAACAATGGGATGCATATGCTCAAAGCGAGGGGGAGGATTTTGAGAGGAAATAATCACATCGTGCCTTTTATTACAATAATTTTTTTTCAATTTACACATTCACCATATTTGTCGATCATACTTCATAAGTTACTGAAGATCAGTCAAGGTCCCGTGCTGCGTTTTCAACCTTTAACAACCAATTTCCTATAACTTCCCACTTGGTCTGTGACATACAAGGCCAGATACTTCAGACTCCACTTCCAAGGGCTCATTCTGGGGAATTAGAATTTGTGATCCTGGTAAATGTCCTCACTTTGGCCTGAATAAACTCTCTGCTCTCACACCAGCAGTGTCTCAACTTACCTTCTAGGTTGTCAAGTGATCAATAGAATATGTGGGGCACAGAAAGACCCTAATTAATATCACTTTGGGTAATAAATTATAATTAGCAATCACACACTAATTTGTGTTACATACAGAACTTGAGATTCATTCCCCTAATTATTTTCAAAATAAGACTGACATAATTTGCCTTGTTTTCTCCTGAAGATTGTGGGAACCAGGAAAGGGCCTGGGCTTGCCAAAGCTACAGAATTAATGACAGAGCTGAGAATCAAACCCATGTGTTGTTTTGCTTTGTTTATTCTTTTGTTGTTGCTTGGAATTTAAATTGGATGATCTTCTTGTTGCACGATGGCTTGTTTAATTAATTAGCTATTTTTGACGTGGGAATTTTTTCAGGGGTATTTGTTACCCAAAGAAAGACTTCTGGCTTTCGCCTCTCCCAAGAGGCGTCACTGAAGTTTCCTTTAACCTGGGAAAATCCCACACAGCCTTGATTCAGAGTTATAAATCATCCATAAGCTGTACTAGGGAGAAAGTGAAAAGAAACACAGAAGTCATTATCTGCCGAAAGGAACAGTCCAAAATCACTTCTATCAAGCACCACGCCAGTAATCTCAGCTGTATTTCTGGAGGAACATACGTAATTGGATAGTTTCCAAGATCATTTGAAGTTATAACACTCCCAGCTCTTAATATATAGGAGTATGTTATTCTTTCAGTAAATCCTGACTGTATTAAAGTTTCAGATGATGAATGGGTACGTTGAAAACATCTCTGGTGCCCCTTGTCATTTTTACTACTTATCTACTCCAGGAAGTTCCAGTCAAGTTATTATTTTGCAGTTTAAATATCCTCAGATACTAAAGGTTTTGCAAATCCCCACCTCCTTCTCAATGACATTCTCATAATTTAGACACAAGCTTTTTATTAAATGTAGAAAGGTGTGAAATTTATAAAGCTCATAAAAACCTCCCCGCCTCTGTTCCCCATGTGCACAGCTTGCCTCAGCCCTCTTTACACCCACCACCATTAAGGCCGCTTTACATAATGGGGCATGTAAAAAGCAACCTGCGTGATTTAAATATTTTAAAACCTCTTTGTAAAGGGGGAAATGCATCCTTTTATATGTCTAACCAGTGACCTTCTAAGCATTTAAATAAGGGCAACCAGCTCTGTCTCTGAAAGAGAACAAGTTGACCTCCACAGAATGAAGCAGGCCATTGCAGGAGGTCATTTCTTCAGGTAATAGCACTTTTTCCCTCCCCTATTAGCATCTCAACAGCGTATGGATTTGAGATAATTGAGAGGTGCAGCCATAAGGTCAGGTCAAAACTGCCAATAAAGGGACAGACAATTTGATGAGAAATTATGGAACTGTCCTCAGAAATGGATGGGAAAGGCAGTTAGCCCTCCAATGTCTGTCCCATAAGACACTCGCCAAGAGCCTTAAATGGATCTTCTTGCATTCTTTGGGGGAGAGAGTGCCTATTGTTATGTAGGTCTCACATAATTCATCGAGTGAGATAACATGTATGAAATGACTTTGCTACTGTAGTAGTCAGCATTCCTATTGCTGGGACTAAATATCTGACACTCAAAATTTAAAGGAAGAGAGGTTTGATCCGGCTCATGGTTTCAGGGGATTCAGTTCATGGTGAGTTGGTTCCGAGGCAGGAACATCATAGAGGAAAGGCTTGAGGGAGCCAACCTGTTTAGTTCATGGTGGCTAGAAAGCAGAGCAGGGCAACAGTGCCAGAGAGAAAGGGGCAGGAACCAGACAGAAACCCGGATGTCACCCTCCGGGACCTCCCAGACACACAGAGGATGTACATCTCCTGGGCTGATCCCAAAGCCAAGCAAGTTGACAATTCACCTTCACTATCACAGTTACTTTGAAATGCTTTAATTTTTTCAGCTGTGAAAGGTTATTAGAGCTCTTTATTACATGAATTAATGATAATTATTATAATAGGCAAAGCACTTCTGCTCCTCAAGGTTCCCTGTATATGGAGAAATATAACTTTGTACTTCTCTCTTTCTCCTCACTAGACTAGTGACACAGGAAGCCCATACTAAGAATTTGAGGTGGTTCAAGAGGAAGATAAAACTGTGAACTGAAAGCCTTTGCATAGCTAACTGAGAGTAACTGGAAATAAATGGGAAGAGTTGCAAAGGAAATTATTACGAGTCTCGTTTTAAATGTTCAAATGGGTCTCTCATCATGAATGGGTCTCTCATCATGAATGTTTAAATGGGTCTCTCATCATGAAAGGGTTAAGGAAAGAAAAAAACTCAAAAATTCTCCATAATGTAAATACTAGGCCCTCTGTAGAGCAGGAAAAATCCTGAGGATAATGCTTGGCTTAGAAAGTGTTTCTCTTGTGCTGCCTCTGAGAATTATTATCTACCCCAGGAGTGATGTGTGTGCATATGGGGGTGGGGGGATTCAGCCCAAGGTTGATCCAGATGGGCCAAAAGAGGCAACAAAGAATGGGGATGGGTTGATTGACTCCACACCGGTAGAGAGGCAGGAGAAGTAACCAGGCCTCGGAAACAGACCTGAAATGTTCTACGTACATCCTGTGTGATGTTGGTCTTGAGAGAGCAACTCTGGCCTTAGGAGGCATACGCTGGTGCACATAATGGTGAAAGCTGTCTGCAGAGGCAGAGAAGGGCGGATGGATGGAGAGGAATATCACCCCTAAAGACACATATGGGTTTTCCCTGTCAGGGCCCTGAAAGCCTCGCTGTGAAGCATCAAGGGAATGGGTCTCTCCCTGGGATATTTTTCCAGATAACCCACGGGCTTATCTCCCTGGGATATTAGCCCGTGTGAGTGACAGAGCCCCTTTCTTCCTTTGGTTGCTGAAAACAATCTTTTTAGCATCTACTCTTAAGCGTCTCACTTTCAACACTGTAATTCCTTGTAGTTATCCTGGAACTTTAGAAAAAGGTCTGAGACTGTACAAGTGAATTGCATGTGCAGAGCGGGGCAGAGTGAAGGGCCAGGCAGGAAGTATGGGGTGGTCTGCACAGAAGGATCCCGATAAGGTCCCTGTGGAGGAGCAACAGCTACTAGAACAGAAAGCGATGGCCCAGAGCTGTAGACGGTGATCGGGGGACGTGAGTGCAGGCCCAGGGGGCAGGGACAAAGGTGAGTTCTTCTATCTACAAACACAAGGAAGAGCCCTCTTTTCACAAGTATTCCACAGGAAGTTGTTCCTTCTTTACATTGTTAGTTACTAGGATTCCAATGATCATTAAGCTACCCCATAAATATTTATGAAATTGAATAAATGGAATGATATGTTCACTCTGAAAATATTTGCTGAATCCTCTCACTCTTGGGATATACACTGCCAGGTATAGTGGTGCACTCCTATAATCCCAGCACTCGGGAAGCTGAGACAGGAGGCTCTTCATGAGCTCAAAGCCAGCCTGGGCTACATAGTGAGTTCAAAGCCAACCTCAACCACATACCAAGACCCTGTCTCAAAAAAAAAAAGAAAAAGAAAAAAGAAAAAAGAGGATATACAACTTTCACTCCCAAAAACATATCCACACATTCCCACGCGCAAACCCATGCGCACATGCTCCCATACCTACCAGTGCACACGCAGGTCCACATGGATATGCACACAGCTATCCAGTGTGCACACACATATCTATACAGCAGGACACATACTCCACATTCTTGGCAGCCTAGACCTCAGCTGGAATGGATGCTCTAAGGCCCCAGATGGGAGCCAGGCAGAAGCAGGCCACCTGGGTCCCTGCTGTGATGTGGCTCTGGGCACAATGGCAAAGCACAGCCCTTGTGGCTCTCCTTGTCACAGCAAGGGCCCCCTCGTGAGACAGATAAGAAGCACCTGGTTCTCGTTTTTCCTGGTGCCAGAAGGAGGGGAGACGTGACGTAGCCAGCAGAGACAGAGACCCAGGAGCGTTGACCCGCAGTGTCCAACACGTGCAGGCATCAGACAGTGACAGCCGACAGCAGCAGTGGCCAGCATCTGGCTATGTCAACCGTAGGATCCAGAATTACCTGGTGTCCCATGGTAACATCAGGCCTGCTGCAATCCTGCACCTTGCCAATTCATGATTTCCATCTGAATCTGGCAAAGAACCTCAGGCTGATTGGCAACCTCAGGGAAGGGTCAGAGCCTTTGATTCTGGAGGGGCAGAAAAGCTTTTTCAGATACCTGGATAGTTGTCAAAGATGACCACATCAGGCTTGGCCTGAGAAGGCTCAGTTCCCTCCTCAGCCTACACGTTAGCTACAATGCTTGTTGCTGGTTAAAAGCTGGATAGGGACCAGGGAAAGGGAGCGTCTCACGAGGGAGTGACACAAAACTAGACACAAAAGGAAATGAAACTCTGGGAAGACGGAAGCTAACAAAAAGAGGAGGTGACGATCCGTGAGAAGGGGGAAAGGAAAAATAAATTGTAGAGGAGCAAAGAGATCAGTTGTCTAGGGAAGCGATGGAACAGAGAGGAAAGAGACAAGCACCGATGAGCGGTATCAAAGAATAAGAGGTGAAACCTGGTGCATCCTGCCAGGGAGAGAGCAGATCCTTAATGCTCCACCAAGGAGAGCCAGCTACACAGACTGCGATGTGTTTTAAAATACACTCAAAACCAAAAAGCCCAGAAACAAGCTTTAAAATACACACGTGTGGGTATCAGGCTTTGCATTCTCACGTGTGGAGATTCCGAATGTCTATTGGACCACATTGTGTATTTTGTGGAAATGTCCTGCAGGTTTGAGCGTCCCAGAGACCTAGCATCTGTCCACACATATACTGGGAAAACTTGGCTAGTGGTAAACACAACCCCTGACCAAAGTAAAAGGGATAGAATTTCTGAAAGAGAAGTTTTATAGAATCAGGTTTATAGAATCAAGTAGAGAATTCAAGGAGGTTGATTTCTGAAGATCTTCATAATCTACAAAATGGATCCTCGGTGTTCTTTTTTGCAAGACACCCCAAAAGAATGAAGACAGTAAAGCCTGGCATATGGAAGGCTAAAAAAAAATGGGAGGTGGGGAAGTAGAAGAAAGTAGGGAACTAGTTTTTTCTGGCTATACCCGTTAACAGTGTTGGTGGCACAAAAGGAAAAACCACCTCCAAATTGCCAGTGGCTTAATGGAACACAGATTTATTCTTTATTGATGGACATGTCCAGCTCAGGATGGCCGGGGAGCCTGTGATTTATGCACAAATCCCCCCATCCCTCTGATCTCCATCTCAGCAATGCACCCGTGAATTTCACAGTCAGGACAAAAAAAAGTGGAGTCAACACCAGAGATTACAGCTTCAATTTAGGAAAGAGACTAAAGTGCCTTGGAGTCTTTATTGCACTTGGCCTTAAGCATATAGATACGTATTCACTTGAATGTCTGTCACTGGATTATGCTGCCCTGAGGCTAAGAAGTCTGCTCATGTTCAACTTTTTATCATTCCAGGCCAATTGCATACTTCTAGTTTATTTCAATTCAAAGTCACTGGGTTTTTCTCCCCATCTTCGTCATTTCACATAGACCGAAGGCCCAGCTACAGAGATGACAGATGGCGTTGCATATAATCAACCAGACATCACAGAATTTGGAACGCCACAGAGAACTGTTGTCACTTCATCAAGGGACGAGGCAGGCCTTGATGGGTAGAATCATGATGGTTGCTTATCCAGTGTAACCCATCCTCGTCTTCAAACGCATCTCCTACGCATTGCTTTACTTGAAATTCCCAAGAGTCTCAGCTTTTTGCCCTAGAGTGAACCATCTATAAATCACAGAAAGTCAGTGCTGGCAGGGATGGTAAATGCCTTTAATCTTGTGGTTCTCAAACCACATTTCAGGGGAATTTAGGGATAAACAGAGATGATCCGCCATGAGAATCAAATGAGCCCACCCGAAGGGAACTTTACTGCATGTCAAGCAATAAATTAGACATTGTCTGCACATTAGCACATTCTGCTCCATAAACAAACCCACAAGGTCTATGCTTAGAACTCATGCTGAATAAAGCAAAAAGCTACTGAGTAGAATTTTCTCAATTATAAAATTTCTCAGTACATTTTTCCTTGAACTTTCAGCTCCTACTAGTGCATGTCTTCTGGCAAAAAATAAATTAAACAAACAATGATGAATATATCACCTGATGGCTAGTGTCTTCCCTCAACCTGCTTGGCTCCTCCTTTACTATCTATGTGCCACATAAACTGAGGTTATTTTTATACTTCCCGTGAGGGAATGTTTTAAAAATATTGTATGTGGTATTCCCAGATGTGATTCAGAAAGATGAATAGAGAAATAAACAGAGAAAATAAGATATTCCTTCTAGAAAAAATCATTCCTGCTGGTATATGGGAATTATACTAACTTCACTGCACTGGGGTAAGAGCACTCCCAAAGTCCTGATGCATACTATCTGTATTGTTCAGCCTTTCTGTTGCTGGGACACATACACCTGCAACTTCAAGAAAGAGAGGTTTAATTTGGCTCATGGTTTCAGAGGGTTCAGTCCATGTTGGCTACTCCAAGGCAAGAACATTATGGCAGAAGGGCCTGGAGGAACAAAACTGCTCAATTCGTAGTATTTGGGAAGTAGAGAGCAAAGAAAGAACCAGAGAAGAAGGTCACACTCACAAGACTGACCCAGATACACCCAGAAGTACACTTTACTAATCTCTTTCCTGGGTGTCTTTCAAGACAATCCGATGAGCAATCAGGGTCAACCATCACACTACCCAAGCAAAGTTTAGAACGTTGCTCTGCCCCAAGACCTTCATTCTCAGACGAAGAAAGTGACAGTGAAAAGGAGGGACTTACTCTTGGCCACACTGTAATTAAGTGTCAGAGACAAGAACAAACATAGTGGTGCACATTCATAATCTCAGCACTCTGGAAGGCCGAAGCAGGAAGATCACAAGTTTGACGCTAGCCTGGTAACTTAGTGATTTAGTGCACTCGTCTCAAAAACTGACAGGAGTGGTTGGGGGTCTGGAAATGTAGCTCTGTGTGAAGGCTCTGGGTTCAATCCTCAGTACCACACACGCAAAAAAGATAAGACCAGAAGTCATTCAACCCATTCCCCTGGATTCAGGTCCAGTACTGTTCACTCCTACAACAAAGAGCATGTTCATGCTAAGGGCCTGAAACCTGTGTTCTCTTAGTTATGTTTAAATAATAACAGTCTATCCAACGTTGAATTTTACAATGGAAAGGTGCTTAAAAAAACAATGACTTTAAAAATGCACACTTAGGTATGTAAGAAAGAAAGAAAAAAATGTCCAAGTGGCAAGGAATTCCTATTATTGCCTAGAAAGAATATGCCAGGATACACTCACAGATTTCATTCTCATCCTTGTTGTGTGTCTATGTGGACCAAGATCAAGACTGTAATCGCCCACTAGCAGGAGTGGAGAGCTTACTCCTGTAGATGGCCAACACCTGTACCTCAAAGGTGGGTAGTTAGGACCGGAAGGAAGGAGGTAGAGTCATGGGCTGCTTCAGGAAAAAGACCAGTATTCAAGGTTTTTCTGATTCACCCACATCCTTCAAAGTGAACACAAGGCACCTCCACACCCATCACTTACATGAATCATATGAACAGACTAAAACATCCAGGGGGGATGGAAATGATTTTAACATCCCAGGAATCCGATCCACATGTACAACCCCCAGAAGGTTACTCGGACTTTAAAATGAAATTTCCTTTTAAACTGAAAGATTCTTTTCCTGTGATTTGGAGATATAAGATTTAAATCAAATGACATAAATAAGATATCAGCACCAAGGAGATGCTCAGCAATTACTGGTCATACCAGAGTGCTAGATGGACTAAATCAGACACGGGTTAAGCATTTTCTATGGTCTGTGTCTAGATGTCCCCTCAAAGCATCGTGTGATGTAGAGTGTGTGACTACACCACTGATTGGTTTGGCATAGTTCTGCTGGATCAGGTATGTGACTACTAGGATTAAGGGTGGGAGTGCTACCCACTCTAAGGTGAGTAGCCTGGATAAAATATAAGGGATGAAAAAAGGCTTACCTACCTTGCTACCGTCTGCCTGTCTGCCATGCCACTCTATCTTGGACCCAGCTGATTGTGGACTGAAACCTCTACAAATTGTGAGCTAAATAAGCATTTCTTCCCCTAACTTTGGGTGCCAGGTATTTTGCTTCAGCAACAAGAGAAAAGTAACTAAGAGTGTATAGCATGGTTTCTCTTCTATGAGAAGCCCGATATAGAAATAATTTAAAGAGCAAAACAAAAATAGATGGGAGAGAGACTTTGTGGAGATGGAAAGGGGAATGGGGACAGATAGGAGGGAGAGGAGGGGAGAAGTTGAATGAATCAAGATGTGATACACATATACACCAGCTCCCCACCATGAGTGTATTTATTGTGCATCACAAATATACACTGACAAAAATTCAAAAGCAGTAAAAATAAAGACTATTGGTCACTTGCACTCCGCCATCCTCATGCACATCCTGAGTATCTAACACCCTCTCTGATGCGTTAACATAGATAACTTGGGAAAGTCTCACGCTCTAAGCAGCACTGACCCCCGTCCCTCCCATCAGGAATGCAGCCTTCCTTACCAATTTCCTTCCAAACCACCGACCCCAAGTTGCAGCACCCCAAAACACAGGAAAAGCTGAAGGTAGATGCAGCAAATCTCACGCGCTCTTTCTTGGGTGCAAATGCTCAAGGAAAAATGCCTGTTAGCAGACCCTTTATTTCCCAAATCCCAGAAACCTCGCCTTCTGGAGCTGGCTGAAAGGGCTGATGAGAAATCAATAGCATTTGATTGTAAACCTGTCAAAATGATAGTGACGGTAGTACATTATGGCGGCTCCCCACGATTGATTCCTACCCCTTCCCTTCTCCATCATCGCCCATCACCTTCAAACTAATAACAGATTCTTTTTTCTGAATTAATCTCCGGACCAGGGAAATCAATACCATTTACTGTGTGTAAATGTTCCTATCCCCAGAGCCAAAGGTTCCCACTGCTTTGAATTTGGAAAAGAGGCATCTACAGAACGGGATGAGAAGGGACCTGTGATTGTGTAAATGTGCTAAGGAACCAGCGTTCCTCAGTCTAAAAGGTGTGCAGGCACATAAGCAGGAAAAGGAAGAAACGCCTTATATCCCCTTGTGTGTTTAAAAGATGGAAATATGATCTTCATGTCATAAGAGATTTTAGAGAGAAGTTGACCCAAGTCTGGTAGATTTTATGACAGAAAATAGACAGAGTTGAACTTTTCTCTTTTTTCCCCCTCAAAAGCCACAGAATCAGGTCAAATACTGGATTTGGAAAGGAAACGAGAGAACAGCTAGCTCTCTGAGTGCCTATCTTTCAGTTATGGTTAGAAAATCATTTTGTCCTGATGTCATTTTGGATATGATATTTAAGTCATTTTTAACTTTAAATGACACTATAGAAAAATGTGAGATTTTATACAGGAAGGAGAAGCAACATAGCTTTTGAAAAGAATTTGAACAATGCTAATCTCCTTCAACTCCCTCTCACCAACAGTGGGGAAATCAAGCCTGGTTCATGGCACATCCTGAAGTTCACCCTGCTGGAAAATGGCAATTATTTTACAATAATTCTATCAAGGGTTACAATAGAGGCTACAATGAACCGAGCATCAGCTTCCATAAGCTGTCTGCATAAAAGATGCATATAAGTATTTCTAGTCCTTAGAATGATCTCATAAGGTAACTACTATTATAACAGTTTTAAAGCTCTGGAAACTTGGCTCAGAAATGTTAAGTAATTTATCCATCGTCATGCAGGGACCACTAGTCTGAGGATCTGGGACTGATACCATGTCTCTCCAAAAATAAGACCTAACTAGAAAATGGTGAGCCTTGCAAACCAGAGACCAAAAATGCCAACCCCAAACAGACACTCCTTGCCTTACCTCTTTACAGAGCATCCACTGAGCCAGAGAATAGCGAAGACAGGTATAGGGTTCTCTACAGAATTCATCTCATTCTTACCTACTCCATGTTTATTTGTTTGGTATCTGTCTCCTGATTGTGGACTATCGCCTCGTGAAAGGTCATTTTTGCCTGCTTTGCTCCCTGCTATTACCCCAGCGCCTGTAAGTTTTCTTGCATATAGTGGGATCTTCTAATATATGGGCTGAATGACTAAATGAATGAATTCTACAGCATCATGGGACTTAGCTTGTGTTCATATCTAGACTATATAAATCTCGCATGGACACAGGTGTCCATTTCTTCGTCGCTGTGTCACTGGTCACCAGTTACCAGTCTGTTTGTTGGTAGTCAAGGCGCATCCCAAACTCCACTCACCTGAGTCTCCTCTTTTTCCTACTCTATATGCAATCTGGGTGCAGACCTAGAAGATAGGTGACAACAGTTTCTTCCAACTCAGATTCAGCCCCTCACTAGCCATGTTCACTGGAGCACTGAACCTCATCACACCCCAGAGACATCTCAGTAAAATGGGGATAACTGTAGCTTCCTTCCATCATCTGAAAGGTTTGATGCTCACATGTATTATGATTAAGAGGATTTAATTTTTTGTGGTGTTGGGGATCAAACTCAGGGCCTTGCTCTTGCTAGGCAAGTGCTGTACCACTGAGCTAAATCCCCAACCCCTATAAAAGGATTTTTAAAAGCAGCATAACCTATGAGGCTCCCGGTGAGAGCACAACTCTTAGCTCAGTAATGCAGAACCGATTTGGGGCTAAGGAGTTCATCTTGAAGTCAACCCTGAATCCCCCAGGAATGAAATCCCATGGGAGCTGACCCTGCCAATGTCTTCTAAATTATGCCTACATCGGTAGTGAAGACTTAAGGCTTTCTTGGATGGCACTGTTTCCTGCAAACATAAGCGTGTTCAAAGTCTGTTCAAAAGTCAGATGATGATTTGCTAGTCATTTGCTCTCCTGAATTATCAAATTGCCCATGGCTCTTTGGAGTTTTTTCAGAAAGCTTGTTTTACTAAATGGCTACCAGCATATGAACCACTGATTTAGGGTCCTGGAGTTCTTCAAAGTTCTCTGCCTCTTCAAGGCAGAGGCCCCGACACTCCTCTCACCCTGCGACCCTCTGACCTCCCACCTTGTCAGTAGCACAGGGATGCTCCTACGGGAAGAAGGCATCTGGAACAAATTGTTACCATGCTGCTTTGTGATTACCTTTTTTTGCCTTTTATGTATCATTTTCCCCCATTTAGCCTGTGACTTCCAAGAAGAGAACCTGCATTTTCCATCCTTGTAAATCTGGTCACTAATGATGACAGACTTTTACAGGGTCTCAATGAAGGCTTCTGGAAGGAAAGACCGAAAGAAGGAAGGAACAGAGGAGAGAGAATGAGAGAAGGGGAGGGAGGGGGCAAGGCAGGGATGGACAGAGGGAGGGAGAAGGACATGGGTACAGATGGGAGGGTTTCACTTTAAAATTTTAATTCAGCCATCTTGGAAAGACAAATTTCATGAGATACTTTTTCTGGTTGGCAACCTGGCTTTATACATGCATTTTAGAAAATCTACAGCAAATAAAATGCAAAAGAGTCTCTCCCAAGTCCTCCTCTGCTGAGGTCAAAATGCCGCTGCCAACAGTTAGAAGACATAATTTAACCTAGCAAGCTTCCTTGATATTACTCGACGTTTCCAGCTCTCATCGGAGCAGACATCAGTCACACAGAAGGGACTGTCCCTGTAGTGTCTTTACAATTTAGCACTTGAAAAAATGAGACTTTCCAGCTCATTAATTTGCTCACGCAAATAGAGCCTGGAACTGGTTAATCCAGAAAGACGACGCTTCTGTTTTCATCTTCTGATATACTGCTTCATGTGTGGATTTCAGCCTAGATAAAATCCACCAACTTGATAAAGACTTTCACAGAGACACTTCATTTCTCACCTGGGCTGCTCGAGAGAATCTGCAGTATACAGAAAAAGAAATAGAAAAAAATATTTAATGGAGGATGGTATGTCCTGGTCGTTTCTTATTCCCCAAAATGGCAGAAGACATCATTATTCAAAGCCAAGGTGAGGATGTAGCAGGAAAATCAAAATGGTTATCAACTGATGTGGGGGAATAACAAGGTACTTGCGATAACATCTCTCTGAGCCACAGTCAGATTGGAATCCCTCATCATGTGGCCGTAGAAAGACCTTTCTAAGAGCGCCATCATAATGTGCTCTCAGTTAACAGTTAATGTGGCACAAGAAGGCTGATATTTTATAAATATGTTCCCTTCCCCCATCACAGAGATGCGAAGAAAACAGAACTGACACCAGTAATGACTGAAAGTATATCTGCGCCACCTCTCCCTTAATAACATACATTTTCTGTTTCTTGCAGTATGCAGCCCCAGTCCTGCCCCCTCAGCGTGGTACTGAAGGCCCTAATGATCTCACCCCCAGCATGCCTGTCTCCTCCTCCTTCACCTCCATTTGTGCACTGTACTGGAAGCCCACCAGTCACTAATGTACCAGGCTTCCACAGGAGATCTTTCCTTCATCCTTCACTTTTGTTATTAAGTCCTGGTCAGGGGTCTTTCATGGACCTGGGATGATAAATAAAATGGCAATCTCTGTCCCTTGTTCTCTGTAGCACTCTACATTTCTCTTATGACACATTTCTGTTTCCTAAGCTAATCCTTCCTTTACTTAGAACTTGTTCCTTAAACGGGCTTTTCCACATTTTTGATAAGGAAACTACAGAAGTAAATCTGAACCTCACTCCAGTTGCTGCACAGTGAATCTCAGTTTGACTGTTCACCTATGCAGATGTGGGTGCCTGGGAGAGGATTTTTGCAAATTCCCAAGCCCTGGTCTCCTAGGGCTACCCAAGGCCATGCTGACAAAGCCTTTTAGTACACTAGAAAACTTAATTTCTGAACATGATTAAGTAACTACCATACCACCATTCACTGTCTTTGGCCAGACATCTTGTAAGGACAGGATTAAAATCAAATGATCCTAAAACTGATTTCCCAAGACAGGACAGCAATCCGCTGTCTCCAGGCTACATGCCCTCCACACGGCTCTGTTCTGCTCCACTGGTTGCAGAACCATCTCCCCAGGAGACAGCAAGCTCTATGAGACCAAAGGTGACTTTTGATTTCTCTTTGCTCCTCTGGTGTAGCTGTATACAGAAGGTGCTCATGTTAATGAACAAAACACAAAACTGGACCTAATAGGGGAAGGCTAACTTGCTTGCCATGATGGAGCAAGAAGCTGTCTGAGCTTAACTGGGCAGTCCCTAGTAGACAAGAGATATATTTACGAAGCTTTTCCTATTTGACAGGCACTGAACATAGATTATCTTACTGAATCCTCACAACACCACTGAAGAAATAGAATCAGACAAAGGGAAGGACTTGGATCCAAGATCATACAGACAGAAAATAGTGCAGGCAGTATTTGAACCCGGGCCCTCAGAACCAAGGTCAGAAACACTTCACCATTATGCCACACTGCCCAGTGACTGCTAATTTCTTTACGATCTTACATAAACCATTACTTAAACGAGTCCTGTTTTCACATGAGCAGCATAGGAGGCTTTGGGCGAGTGGTTCTTTAATGTCTTCTCCAGTTCCGATATTACACAGTCCTATCAACCATAATTAAGGAGTATTTGCTTCTGAGCCAGCCTCTGCAACAGGAGCTAAAATAGGACCCATTTATAGATTCCTCTCACACAGCCAGATAGCCTGTTTGCAATGTTAAAACTCAAAATGCCTTTCCAAAATCCTTCAGAACTCTTCTTACAAAAGTCCTGGAAGAGGAGACTATTATTTTTCTTGCTTTTTCACTAAAAAGACAACTGTGATGGAAACAAAGGTGTGTCTCCAGAATGCGACGCCACATCCCAGCCTTGCCAGGCCCACGGGTGCTGGCTTTTCGCACAGAACACCCGGCTGTGTGCAGAATGGCCTGGAGAATGATGCATGTAGAGATGAACTGCTAGAGTGCAGCAAAAACACAACTACCCCCTCCAACAGCCTTAACAAGTAATGGGCTGCATCACTCAAGGAAGTGTGGACTGAGCATCTGCTGGATAGAGGATGCTGCCCCAAGTCTGAGATGTGGGCAAGGAGAAGGACCATGAAAGAAACATGAAAAGGGCAGGTAGAAAGAACCGCAAGTAGGACCAGCCCCAGAGAGCAGCCCAGGCCAGGAAGAACCTTTGTCCTTGTGAGTTGAGGGGCTTGACAGAGCACAGGCAACACTTCTACTAGAGTCCCCTGTTATGGTTTATATCTAGATGCCCTCCCTAAAGCCTCATGCACTCATAGGTGGGGCTTTTGGGAGTGACTAGGTCATGGGTGTGTGACACTGGATTAGACCAATGATGGGCTTATAGGGGGTGTGGCACTGGGGGTGAAGACCTCTCCTCCTTTAACTTGGATATTTTTTTCTTCAGCAATGAGGAAGTAACTAAGACAGCCCCAAAGGAGAGATACTTACTGGCTCCACCTAGGAAAATCTTTTCTGCCCCTCACCTCAAGCAGCACTAGCAGGAACCAAGAAAGCCCCCCACCACCTGTCAACCCAGTCACATCAGAATAGGGAATCCAGAGAAATAATAGTATCTTTAAAACAAGAACCTAATAACCCGAATTTAAAACAGTGACACGTACACTAGGTACTACAGTAACTTTACATAGTTGTGACTTAATGCTGCATCTACATGGTTGTTTACATTGCTCACTGTCATAAGCAAAAGGCACAATGTATTGTGGTCTGTAAGCTTGTGTAATGGCCTGTAAGCTTGTGTAATTTTGGATACATTTTAATAAATAAATAAATATATATATATATGTGTGTGTGTGTATATATATATATATATATATATATGACTAACAGGGCACAGATTTTAAAATGAAACTATCACTGGAACAACCCCAGAGTAAACCAAGACTTACAAGCTGAACCTAGTCAGAGTAATTGTGTATGAAAACACACCATTCAAATAGGATTCAGAGTTCCCACAAGTAACAGGCAAAAGGTCCAAAATACAATTTAAGAATCATCCATCACACCAAGAACCAAGAAAATCACAATTTGAATGAGAAAAGGTGACCAGATGAGAGCAACACCAAGATGTAGCAGATGTTGCAATTATCTGACAAAGGTGATTTTTCATTTGTTTGTTTGTTTGCAGTAATGGAGATTGAACTCAGGGCATTCACATGCAGCTACATTCCCAGGCATTTTTCCTTTATTTTCTATTTTGAGACACAGTCTTACTAATTCATTAAGTTATCCAGGCTGCACTTGAACTTGCAATCCTCCTGCCTCAGTCTCCCAGGAAGCTGGAATTACAGGCATGTACCACCATACTCAGCTCTGGCAAGGGTCTTAAAGCCGTGCTGTATTGAGTTGCATCCTACCAAAACTACTACATTGAAGGCTTAACCCCTAGTGTGACTATATTTAGAAACAAGGCCTTTATGGAAAGAAGACTAAATAATGTCATAAGGGTAGGGTCTTGGTCTGATAGGATGAGTGTTCTTCTATTAAAGACCCCCACAAATTTATGTTGTCCTTCTTGCATTGTGTGACCAAAGTAAGAAGGAAGTGAGGACAAGAATCCTCAGAGAAATTGTATCAGCCTGCACTTTGAGTTTAGATTTCTCAGCCTCCAGAACTGTGAAGAAATAAATGTGTATTGCCCACCCATTACCTGGTTTTATGCCTTTGGCAGGGGAGGGGGACCTTTTTTAAAAAATTTATTTTGAGGTAAATTCTGTCTTGCTATGCTCTCCAGGCTAGGTTTGAACTTGGAATCCTGCTCACTCAGTTTTCCAGAGTACTTGGTGTCCCAAGCAGACTAAAAGAAGAAGTCCACCATAAAGACACTTTAGCAATCTTACGAATTCTCTTGAACCAAACAGGAAAAAAGGAGATGTCGGCAAACACAAAGAAGTCATAAAAAATCATCAGATGAAAATTATAAACTGAAAACACAAATTTAAAACTTGGGAGGGTTCACTAGTCTGATATAGATGGCTGGACACGACAGACCAGGGCAGAACAGAGCTAACACAATCTGAGCGACTGAGAGGAGGCAGACTGAATAAATAAATAAATAAATAAAGTCTCGGGAAGTATGAAGACATAAGAAAAGCACAAAGATTTTTATTATCAGAGACCTGCAGAAAGAACGTGGAGGAAAGAGTATGCAAAGGAAAATGGGCTGAAATTTCCCCAAATTTGGGAAATCACCCTCCTACACATTCAAGAAGCTGAGCAAACACAAGACAGGTAAAACTCAAAGAAAGTCATGGCAACATATGTCCTAATTAAACTGCTAAAATGCAAAGTGATCCCTTGAAAGTAGACAATGATGTGACACTAAAAGAAGAACAACAATTCAAATGACACTGGATTTCTTGTCTGAAACCATGGAGGCCAGAAGAAAAGGCACATTTTTAAACTGTCGAAAAAAAAAGAACTGTGTCTAGAGGAAGTGCCCTTCAGGAATAAAAGGGGAACAGTGAATGTTCTCAGATGAAGAAAGGAAAGGAATTTGTCACTAGCAGCCTGACTGGCTAAAGGAAATCTCTTCAGACAGAAAGAAAATGATGAAAGAAATAACCATAGCACATCAGGAAGGAAGATGGCACAGAAAGATCATAAATACAGTGAGCAAAATAGACTGTCCTTTTCCTGTGAGTTTTATAAGTCTTTTTGGTGACTTAGAACAAAAAATAATGACACCATTCGATCCCCCAACAATTACGCTTAAAAGTGGGTAAGGTAAAGGCATCTAAATAAAAGTGAGATTGCCACACTTCACTCAAGAAATAGTAAAACAGCCAGATGTGGTGTCATATGCCTGTAATCCCAGCACTCAGGAAGCTGAGGCAGGAGGATCACCATGAATTCTAGGCCAGCCTGGGCTACACAGTGAGTTCAAGGACAGCTGAACTACACAGTGAGACTCTGTCTCAAAAAAAAAGTACTAAAATATGAAAATCAATAGACAGTTGTGTCATGCACATATATTGTAATACCCAGATGACTACTATGAAAATTATCCAAAAATATATACTGAAAGCACTATAAATAAATTTTTAAAACCCTAAGAAAATTCAAGTATCTCATAGCAAGAAAAAAAGAAAAAGAAACGGAAGAATCATAATCAAAGGAAGGAAGTAGAAAGAAAATATTAAAGGCAGACTCGAATACTAACAGTTTGAAAATTTTCTTAAATATCTAACTACACCAATCAAATTTATGAGCGTGAATTTACTCATACCATTTCCTTCACTTAAGTAGCCACAAGACATGTAGACAGGTCATCTATTTTCAGAGTGGATTAAAAATATAAAACCTAACTATATGGAACTTAAAAGAATTTACTTCCATTTTTATACAAAAATACAGGGATAGAAAACAATATGCCGGGTAAATATAATTTTTTAAGAAGCAGAAGTAACTATGTTAATATCTGATAGAGAAGACTTTAGGACAAAGGAAATGGCTAGAGGCAAAGAGGGACATTACTTAATGACAGAAGGATAAATCCGCCCAGAAAATACCTACCTAATGATCTCAAATATGTACAAATCAAATAACAGTGGCTCGAAATACATCATACAACAACCAATTCATCTTAAAGGAAAAATAAACGAATCTAAACTCATATTGGTGACTTCAATACCACCTTCCAGCAAAAGTCAAAATAAGAGAAGAAAGTGAACAAGATTTAGAAAATCTAAACCTACCAAGCAAATGAGTCAAATCTGACATAGATAGAACATTCTACCAACAATGGCAGGCTCCAATCTTTGTTTTTCAAACATTCATGCAACAATCATCAAAACAAAGTATACCTTTGTACAAAACAAACCTCAACATATTTAAAGGAACTGAAATTATGTAGAATTCTCTTAGCCATAATGAAATCAAGCTAGAAATCAATCCCAGAAGGACAATAAGAAAATCTTTAACCACATGGGAATTAAACAAGATACTTCTAAAAAAATCCACAGGTCAAAGAGAAAAATCTCAAAAGAAATGAAAGGAATAAAGATAGGAAAGGAAGAAGTTAAACTATCATTATTTGCGGATGACATGATACTCTACATAGAAAACTCCAAAAATTCCACCAAAAAACTTCTAGATTTAATAACAAAATTCAGTTGCATAGCTGGCTACAAAGTCACCCAAAAGTCAATAGCATTCCTATATACAAATAACAAACTCACTGAGAAAGAAGTAAGAGAAGATATACCCTTCACAATGGCATCAAAAAAAATTGAAATACTTAGAAATCTATCTAACGAAGCAAGTAAAAGATCTTTTCATTGAAAACTACAGTACTCTAAAAACGGAAATCAAAAGGGATATCAGATAATGGAAATATATCCCATGTTCTTGGGTAGGAAGAACCAACATAATGAAAATGGCCGTACTTCCTAAATTACTATACAGATTTAATCCAATTCCAATCAAAATACCAATAACATACTTCGCAGAATTAGAGAAAAAAATTATGAAATTCATCTGGAGCCAGAAGAGACCAAGAGTAGCAAAAACAGTCCTGGGCAACAGGAATAAGGCAGGGGGCATCACAGTCCCTGACTTGAAATTATACTATAAAGCTATCGTGATAAAAACAGCATGGTACTGACATGAAGACAGACCTGAGGATCAATGGAACAGGCTAGAAGATACAGAAACAACTCCAGACATATTCAAATACCTCATCTTTGACAAAGGAGCCAAACACCCTCACTGGAAGAAAGATACCTCTGTACTGCATGTCTCACTGGAAGAAAGATACCTCTTTACTGCATGGTGCTGGAAAAATTTCCTTGCCACATGCCAGAAACTAAAACTAGATACATGTCTCTCACTATGTACTAAGCTAAAATCAAAGTGGATCAAAGATCTAAACATTAAAACAGAAACACTAAATCTACTAGAAGACAGAATATGAAGAACTCTTGAGGACATATGGCATAGGAAAAAATCTTATGAAGAGAACCCACTCTGCATGGGAAACAATACAAAGAATCAGTGCTTGGGACCACGTCCTATTAAAAGGCTTTTGTACAGCAAAAGAAATCACCAATAAAGCAGGTCAAAAACCCACAGACTGGGAAAAAATTTTTGCCAGCTGTCCCTCAGACAAGGGTATAACATCTAGAATATATAAATAACTCAAAAAAATCAAAGCCCCCAAATTTAAAGACCCAGTCCAAAAATGGGGATCGGAAATGAATAAACGTTTCTCAGATGAAGAAATAAAAATAGCAAATAAATATATGAAAAAGTGTTCAACATCATTGGTCATACGAGAGATGCAAATCAAAACAACGCTAAGATTCCATCTCACTCCAGAAAGAACAGCTATTATCAAGAAATCAACCAATAACAAGTGCTGGCGGGGCTGCAGGGTAAAAGGAACCCTCCTCCAATGTTGATGGGAATGTACATTGGTCCAGCCACTGTGGAAATCAATATGGAGATTCCTCAAAAAACTACAGCTAAAGGTTCCATTTGACCCAGCTATTCCTCTGCTTGGTATCTTCCCAGAAGAATTAAAATCATCTTATCACAGCAATATATGTACAACCATGTTCATAGCAGCACAATTTGTAATAGCTAAGTCTTGGAAACAACCCAATTGCCCAAGAACCAATGAATGGCTAAAGAAGATATGGTATTTCTACACAATGGAGTACTACTCCACCATAAAAAAGGATAAACTAGAGACATTTGTAGGTAAATGGATACACCTTGAGAACATACTCTTAAGGAAATAAATCAGACACTCATCAGTGCACATCGAGTTTTTCTCTGATATGAGAAACCGTACGTGTAAATAAGGACAAAGAGGTATAACAGATATTATGTAAAAAAAAAAATTTTTCAAAAAAGAGGAGAACTAGGCAGGGAGAAGGGGGAAAAGAAGGAAGGAGAAAAGAAAATAAAGAAGAAAGGGAAAAAATGTAAATAAACCTGCTGCAAATAGGGAAGGGTGGAGGAATGGAAGAGAGGGGTGGGGAAGAGGGGGGAACCAAGATGCATCATGTACAGGTACAAAATAACCATGTTTAATGTGATCATTATGTATACAATGTACTATTATATGTTCTTGTTAAAAAATAAAATTAAATAAATAAATAGTATGAATGAGACAAAACACAATTCTCCGAAATATTGGGTAGGGCAGCTAAAATACTGCTGAGAACAAAATTTACAGCACTCAGTGCTTAAATTAGAAATAAGAAAAAATTTCATATCAATAACCTGTTTCTTCTCAAGAGACTAGAAAATGAGAAATAAATCCAAATCAAGCAGAAGGAAAAATAATGGTAACAGAAAATTAGTGAAACTGAAAAAAGAACAGAAATGTGATTAAACAAAAATCTCAGTCTTTGAAAATAATTAATAAAGCTGATATACCCCTAAAGAAAATGATACAAATAAAAAGAAAACACAACAATATCAAGAATGAAAGAGAGAATGTAACTACAGATATTGGGGGCATTCAAAAGGGAAAAAGAAAATCTACAAACAACTTCACACACAGAAGTTTGGTGATGGATCAATTCCTCTAAAACCACAAATCTTGGCGTAACAGCCACCAAATGAACTGAATGTGTAATTTAAAGTGTACCCAGAAGGATTCACTACAGAACTCTACCAAACATCTAAAAAATTATGAAAGCAAATTTTCTAGAAAAAAAGAGGAAGAAACATTCCTAATTGATTTTATGAGGCCAGTTTTATTCTGATTACAAAGTCCTACAAAGACAGTACCAAAAAACAAACCAAAATGAAAAACTATAGACCAACGTCTCTCATGAACTTACAGGAAAAACCCTCAACAAAAGAGTAACAAACAAAATCTAACAAAACAAAAGAAAAAAGTTATAAACAATTACTGAGTGGAATTTATCCCACCGTATCAACAAATTAAAGAAGAAAAATCATACGATAGTATCAATCAACCCACACAACTATGATCAACTGATTTCTGACAAAGTCAAAAACTAACTAAATGGAGGCATTTCCTCATCTTATATTCAAATAACTCAAAACGGATTGTAGACTTAAATGTAAAGTATAAAATTACATCACTTTTAGAAAAGAACATCAAAGAAGATCTTTGAGATCTAGTACGAGGCAAAGAGTTCTTAGACTTGACACTAAAAGTGTGATGCATAAAAGGGAAAATTGATAAATTGTATCTCACCAAACACCAAGACTTCTGTGAAGGTCAAATAAATACAATGAGAAGACAAACCACAGGATGGGAGAGAATATTTGCAGAATTCCCATTTGACAAAAGACTAGGATTTAAATACACAAAGAGCTCTCAAAATTCAAAAGCACAAAAGAAACTATCCAAGTAGAAAATGAGCCAAAGACATGAACAGATTTTCGCAAAAGATATACAGGTCGCAAATATCTACCAGTTCTCTTTCTGTTATGGATATCTAATTTAATTATATTATGGTCAAAGGACAAAATTTATCTTATTTGAATCCTTCTTAATTTATTGTGACTTTTTTTGTGTCCTAATAAATGGTCTAGTTTAGAACAACTTCCATTTTTGCAAGCAGGGAATGGACATTCTGCTATTTAAAGTATTCAAGTCGGCAAATGCCATTTAATTAGGTATTCTACATCCTTAGCACTTTTCTCTCTATTGCTTCCACCAAATATCAAGAGAAGGTTGTTGAAACCTTTCGCTACAGTTGTACAGTTCTGTGTCCCTTCCAGTTTTTTTTTTTAATCTTTATTTTTACCAAGAACATGTATTGGTACATTGTATACATAATGATCATAATCAACATGGTTATTATGTACCTGTACATGATACATCTTGGTTTTCCCCCATCTTCCCCTCCCTTCCCTTCCATTCACCCACTCCTCTCTATTTGCAATAAGTTTATTTACATTTTTACTTTTTTTTTCCCTTTCATCTTACTTTCCTTTTAACCTTCCTTCTTTATCCGCCTTTTCCCTACCTAGTTCTCCTCTGTTTTGAATGCTATCTTTTTTTTCTTTTACATAATATCTAATATATCCCTTTGTCCTTATTTATAGTTATGGTTTCTCATATCAGAGAAACAATTCTATGTGTACTGATAAGTGTCTGATTTATTTCACTTAATAGTATGTTCTCAAGGAACATCCATTTACATACAAATGACTCTAGTTTATCCTTCTTTTATCAGATTTTACTTTCTGTATTTTGAAACTGTGTCATTCTGAGCATTTCCTTGATAAGTTGTCAAACTTTTCTTTAAAAATTGCACTCTATGCCTTGTAATATTCCTCATTCTGAAGTGGACTGCGCTAGATAAAAGTATAGTCACTCCTGTTATCTTCTGCTTAGTATTAATATGGATTATCTTTTACCATCCTTTTTCATTAATCTCTTTTTGCCTTTGTACATGTCAGTCTGTCTGTTATATTCTTGTTCTTTTTTGGTATTCGGGATTGAACTCAGAGCTTCACCCTGAGCTACAGCCTTGGGCTTTTCTCTTTGTATTTTGAGACAGGGTCTTGCCAGGTCACCAAATTTCTCAGGCTGGGCTAGAGCCCTGCCACGGCCTCCCAGGGTGCTGCTGTTATAGGCATGCGTCACCCCACTCAGTAACATGTGTGCTTTATAGTCAACATATAGTTCAGTCTTATTTTTTATCCAACGGCCTTTTAAATAGATTGTTTAAAACCATTTCATGTAAATCAAGATTTTCAGTTGGTATCATTTGTCCTGTAGTTTGACATATTTCATAGTGATGATAGGCAAGAGATAAATCCCTTTAGCATTTGGGTAGTTAGATAAACTATTTTCCTTTTTGGAAGATGTTTTCATTGAGTAAAGATTTCTATACTTTTTTCTCTCAATAGTTTTGACAATAAATCTGCTGTCTGTCTCTATTTCTAAGTAACACCACCCTGCCAAGTCTACTGTCTTTAGAAATGTTCTCCTTAGCACCAATTTTAAGCAGTTTGATTATAATTTTCCTCCATTTGAGGATGGGGGGTTTTGTTTTGACTTGGATTTTTTCCTGTATTTCTGTCTAACCTACTTTTTATTCTTTAGGAACTCCGAGAACACATCTCTTGGGTAGGTTGAGATTGCTGTGTTTACTTTTTTCCAGGTTTTTTTTTTACTCTGTTTCAATCAGAATTGTTTACAGTCAAAAAAATTCAAGTTCACAGTGTTTTTTCTACAATGTCTCATATATTCCTTATCCCATGAAATATATTTTAACCTAAACATTATAGTTTTTACCTTTAGATATTCATTTGCGTCTTTTTATATCTTCTGTTTCACTAAAATAGTAATTGCCTTTAGCCTCTTCAACATATGAATACCGTTTCAGTAATTGCTTTAATTAATTCACAGCTCAACCCTCTGTGTCATTTGGGGGTTAATTTTCATTGATAGTTTTATCCCCTCTCATTATAAGCCGCCTCATTTTTCTTCTTGCATGTCTGGTCATTATTATTAGAAGGTTATCATGTTGAATGTTGGACTTTGTTGTACAGCAATAAATATTTTTGATCTAGTTCTAGGATATAGTTATTTAAGAGCACTTTTAGATTTTTAAGCTTTCTTCTTAAACACTGTTAGTCAGGACCTGTAGCAGCATTTAGCTAGGAGTGAATTAATCTCAGGCCAATTCCTCCTGACACTTCACCCAGGTTTCTATGGATCTGAGGTTTGCCCTTCAGCTAGAGGGAGCAAACACTGCTGTGGACCTTCGCAGCTCTTTCTCCATGCCCCTCTCTTCTTTCCGCTACTTTGCCTCATATCCTGTGGCCACCTTGGCCTCCCAGGATCTAAGATCCTTCTCAGTTCTCCAAGACTGCTGGGATCTCACAAGCGCCCCTCTACACCATCTCCAGGGAACTGCTTCCCAAGTAATGAGCTGAGACAAGCCTGCGGCTCCACTTCCCTGTTCCCCAACACTCAGAAATGACCATGCCTTGTGGTCTGATCATCCCCACCCCGGAAAAGCGCTGCTCGCATATTCTACCTGTTTTTTAGTCTCTATAGATGAGGGTGAACTGGCCCTTCACACCCTATGCTGGTCCTTTTACACACATTCCTAATGTACAAAGCACGGTCACAAAAGACGATGAAAGTTCACATTTTTTAAAAATTTTAAAATTACAATAAAAGGAGTTGCCATTAATCACCTTCAAAATACTCCCCCTTGTTTTGAGCACACTTACCCCATCATTCTTGCCGCTTTTTTGTTGTTTTTTAAGAGAGGGTCTCACTACGTAGTTCAGGCTGGGCTGGAACTCACTATGTACCCCCAGCTGCCCTCAAACTTGGGGTGAGCCTCCTGCCTCAGCCTCCCAAGTCCTGGGATTACAGGCATATGCCACTATCCCTCACTCCTTGCACATTCTGCAACAGCTCTGGATTCTGCTTCCTGAGTGTTACTAGTTGTGCTGTTGTGATTGCCTCAATGTCCTGAATAGATTCAAATGTTTCCCTTTCATGGCTGTGTTGATTTGGGGAATGAACCAGAAGTTGTGCGGTACCAGATCCAGTGAATGACACGGATGAGGACATAGCACCATGTTTTCATTTGAAAGACATTCCCAGAGTTCTGAATCAATTCTGAATCAATTCTGTGTGTGTGTGTGTGTGTGTGTGTGTGTGTGTGTGTGAAGCAGTGATACAAAGACACTAAAAAAACTTCCAGAGCTGCTTCAGAAAGTGGCGAGAATGACGTGATAAGTGTATTTGAAGCAAGGGATACACATTGAGGGAGATTAAGGGCAATGTGTCTTTACCGTAATAATTTTTATTTAAATCTTTAGGGAAAAAATAAATTTTTAGTATATTTTTCTCACATAATATATACGTCATGGATTTTTATGACTCACAGACTCTGTGACTGTTGAGTTCACCTACTTGCTAATATACATTTCTAGCTCTACAAGCAATACTTGTGACATATTTACACATGTGCCCAGAGTGATGAGAGCTTTGTGTGATCAAGCTCACACATGCCCAGCTAAGATCATACAAAACTCTTTTGCCTTCTTCTTTCAGCTCTGAGACTATAAACAATGTCCTTCCTCTTTGGAGTCTAGTGAGTACCAGGATCCCCATACTGCTATGTTTTTGTTGTTGTTGTTTTTGGGGTTTTTTTTGTGATTGGCTGTTCAGAATGGCCCCCAATACAGCATTGGAGTATTGTCTTCTGTTTCTAAGTGTAAGAAGCTAGGATGTGACTTTCATAAAAAATATAAATGTGAGATAAGCTTCATTCACTCATGACTATAGCACGGCAGTGAGTTCCATGCTAATGAATTAAATATATATATGTGTATGTGTGTGCATTGTCCTAACACAGAAATATATATGAAAAGGGTTTGCACCAATTGGTTTATGAAAGTATTTTGACCAGAGGCCCACAAAGACATAATCCTATATTTATTCTAGAAGGAACATTCCAGTATGTACTAATTCAATGTTCACACCAGCTTTATGGAATATAGAATGCACCCCACAAGGAATTATGGAGAACAAACTCTATTTAGCACTGATATAGAGTAGATCAATATCCACATTCTAGCAGAAGTTTCCCATGCTCTGCTCAGTCTGGTGAAGGGAGAAATAACTCAAGCTAGGTTGATATAATTGCCTTAGTGTGAAGGACTTGGAAAGGTTAAGTAGCAAAAAAGAACAAGAGCCTGCAGGGTATTCAGAATTATGAATTTACTGCCGATATTATTGTTTCCTCAAACAGAATGACCTCGTCCACTAGAGGAGAAAAGTAATTCTCCTAGATTTTCCTTACAAGTTCTTTTGCCAAAAACGCACACCCTTTCACAGTGCATCTGTTCAATAAACGTGCTCGCCATACCCATGGCAACCCCGTGCTAAGATTGAGGTAAGAAACTAATAAACTGGATTCTTCTCCCACTACAGGATCAGATGAGGTAGGGGAGAACACAGGAGCGATATCCGTGCAATCTTATCAGTGCTAGGATGCGTGCACGTCTGGGTGTAACACAAATGCAGAGCAAACCTCCGTCGAGTTTGCTGGGAGGAAGAGAGCCAGAAGCCAGCCCCTGCACCGTGTTGGAGGAAGAGGAGCTCGAATCAGTTAAATAGCAGTCTCCCAAGGGAATGGCAGTTCCCAGAGGCAAGAAGAGAAATACAGAGTGTTCTACCTCGGTTAGCCGCTGAGTTACCGTGGTCCCGGCCAGAGCAGGGCTACTCCAAGAATCCTGATCCAGGGCTTCAGCCACATTGAGCCCCCTATTGGACCCACCCAGGTCATTTCTTTCACACCTTTGCTATTACTGATGGATTTCTCTTGCTGTGTTATGCTCCATTGTGTCCTTCCTCCGTTCAGCTGGAAATCATTCCTTGATAGTTACATGTGCCTCTACTTTCAAACCTTTGCCCTGTCTGTAAGCAGAGTTCATCTCTCCTTAATCTCTATGTTCATAGCTCATCTTCACTGTACCACTTTTCAAAATAAGTAAGTAGGCCAGAGATGGTAACACACTCCTGTAATCCCAGCACTCTAGGAAGCTGAGGCAGGAGAATCTCAAGTTCAAGCCCTGCCTAGGCAACTTCGCAATGTAGCAAGACCTTACTTCAAAACAAAAGATAAAAAGGACTGTGGATAAAAAGGGCTCAGTGCACAGACTCTGAATTGAATCACCAGTACTGGTTAAAAAACAAAAATAGGTAAGTACTTGTTAATTAGTTTAACACCTCCAATGGACTGAGATCTACCTGAGGGCAAGGAGTATGTCTGCTCGTCCGCTCTACAAAAGAACACAGATGTTGCTTCCTGCTGCAGATCAGTGGCTCTCAAACTTCAGGGCTCACCAGCATTTCCTTGGCAACGTAACTAACACTGGTGTAGTGTTAGTTACGTTGTAGAGCTGGCAGAGTTCCTGGCTCAGTGGGTCTCAGATGAGACAGGGATTTCTTTTTCATTAAGTTCAGAGGTGTTGCTGATGCTGCTCCTCAGGGACCGTGCTGTGAGGAGGCCCCACTTTAGATTTGCAGGCTGTGGACTGCTGAGGTTAGGGAGTTTATCATCTACACCATCCCGTGTGTTATGGCTTCCCATGCTGCACACGCATCTCCAGCTACCGGTCTAGAAGCACACACTCCCTCTTTCATTTCCTCACAATGAACGTTTCAACATACCTATCCTTGAGAAGAGTGTTAGGCACAAACTGTCATTTGGATCCCTTTAGGTCATCATCGTACTTTAAAAGAGCCATTCTCTACCCCTTTCCACCACATGCCCACCTCTGCTCAACCCGGAAAGAGCACCCAGAGTTCCCTAGAGTCCCCCATGATATGTACCCTAGAATTATAATCCTCTGTTTTCTCCAGCGTAAATGAAACTAATGGTACACTAAATAAAAACTTTAAAAAACCCACTTTCACTAACATAATCAATGAAATGTATCACTCATTTTAAAAATCTAGATTATTGTCTTGATTAGTAAATGGTACAAAGGCCAAACACCAGACTGAGACAAGAGGCTGCTGAGAAGAGGTAAAGGACCTCTCTGGGCAATGTCACCTGAACAGCCAAGGATCTTCTCCATGTGGTTTGCTTTCTTTTGTGTTGTGGTTTTTCTTTGCCCATATGCCCTAGTGCTGATCATCCCATTGCATCAACAGAACAGTTTTTCTTGATCAAATCTATTCTATTTTCACTTAGTTGTTAGACCTCCCTAGGGGTACATGTTCTATTCAGTTCATTTATTTTTGTGAAATTCCGCATCCCATTTTCTTTTGTTTTCATTGTAGTCTCTTGATAATTTCACAGCTTCTTAAAAAAAAAAAAGTAACAATAAACCTATCCGGGCAGCTGGAAATGATTTAAATGATTCCTTCATTGCCTTGGTTCTGATGAGCGAGAAGCCCTGAGGTCCATACACACGAGAGATCAGGAGGGATTTTGTCACCTGCTGTCTCAGTCACATTCATGTCACTGGACACAATAACTGACATCCACAATTCAAAGGGGAAGTCTACTTAGGCTCACGAGTTTCAGAGAATTAAGTCTCTAGTCAGCCGGCTCTAAGGAAGGAACAGCATGGTGGAAGGGTCTGGGGGAGGAGGAAAGCTACTCATAACATGCAGACCAGGAAGCAGAGAAGCAAGGGAAGAACCAAGGACGAGGATGCACCCTTCCATACATCACTGCCCATCAGAAAAATGCAAATTAAAACAACACCGAGATTCCACCTTACTTCAGAAAGAGTGACCATCACCAAGAAATTGAATAATAACAAGTGCTGGAGAGGCTGCAGGGAAAAAGGAACCCTTCTACATTGTTCGTGGGAATGTAGACTAGTACAAGCACCATAAAAATCGATATAGAGATTCCTCAAAACACTAAAACTGGAGCTTCCATTTACCCAGCTATTCCTTTTCTTCTCAAAATAGTTAAAGACATCATATTACGAAGATTCATGCACACCCGTGTTTATAGCAACACAATTCATAATAGCTAAATCTTGAATGTGACCTGCATGTCCATCATCAGATGAGTGCGTAAAGAAAATGTGGTAATCACATGTAATGGAGTACTACTCTGCTATAAAGAAGGATACACTTGAGTCATCTGTAGGAGAATGGATGCATTTTGAGAGCATAATGTTAAGCAAAATAAATCAGATACACAAGCTTAAATTTTGCATTTTTTCTCTTATATGAGAAACCCAAATTATAAATAAAGACTAAGTTCGATCCCCAGCACCACCAAAAAAAAAAAATAAATAAAATAAAATAAAATAAAATAAAATAAAAGACAATAAGAAGTAGGGAGATAGATCTTTTTCAAATGGGAAGGGGGTCAAAAGATGGAGGAAAGGGAAAGGTGACAAAAAAAGAGAGTAGAAATGTGTTATGTACATGTACCAACTCTGTACAAGGAATGTAATCATCACATAATGTAAACATATATACCTTCCAGGTCACACCCCCCAGGGACTCACTCCAGCCAGCCCTGCTATCCTGATAGCAGGTCAGCTATAGCACCCCTTCATGAGAACTGCGGGGATGTTTTAACTCCAGACCATGATATGTATACTACATCCATGGGTCCAAATACGATTTTTTAAATTTCTCATTTTTTCATCGAACTTTGAGCAATTACAATATTCTCAATTATTTCAGAGTAATTTCTATTTATTAGGAAGCCTAACTCCCCTTGAGCTTATGTTGTAGAGTTATTTTCATCAGTGTACAAACTTTTTATTTTCTCTGGGGTTTTCTAACATAAAATAATATCCACAGCCCTTTATGTTACCTTGCAGACTTTTCAGATCCCTTGAGCATGCACACGAGTGTGTGTGTGTGTGTGTGTGTGTGTGTGTGTGTGTGTGTGTGTTGCTTCTCCCTCTGGTCCTGAGGCTCCAGGTGGGCAGAGTTATTATGTTCATCATCACTGTGGGATCCCTCCTCAGGAAGAACACGATTGCCTGCACATTCTTTCCACATGATCAGAGTTTGACATTTATTGAAAATATAGAATAGAGCTGTACCACTCAAAAATATCACACAAGCAATGGAGCCAAGTGTGAATTTCAAAACCAGATGGACCCAAGTTTGAATCTTACCTCTGCTACTGAGCAGCCGTGTGACATGAGTACCCACATTTCTGGGATATAGTTTTCTTAGAATCTAAGTTGAAATAATAACAACTAATCTGAAGATGATTAAACGAGGTAACTCATACAAACTTTAGGCATATATTAGATGTTCCAAAGGACTAGTGTGTGTCCTCTCTCTTTTTCTCTCTCTCTCTCCATTTTTCAAATTTTAAATATTTATATTCTGTTTCACAACTTTAACAACTTCTACCACATACATATTCTTCTTAACTCATGGATGAGCACAAGTGTGATAGCCATTATATACATATAAAAAAGAATGAGTTAGTACTTGTTGTGCATCTACTTTGTGCTGGACATTAGATTTGATTTAATTTGACAATATTCACATACAGGATAGGGATTATTTCCCCCCTTTTTTAATGAAAAGGAAACTGAACTTGAGGAAGTAAATGAACTCACCCAAGATGACAGAAAGATTAAGTTAGAGAACTAGCCCAAGACAATGTCACCAACTACAGTGTTACATTCACAACACTGTAGAATGACAGAGATCCCAACTTCAAGTTCAAATCTGGATTGTGGCCTGGGTTTCTTAAATTGTGAGGGAAACCAATGTGGAAAGCACTAGACAAACCAAAATAAAAGTAGTGCTATGCTCTCAGGTTCTGTGAGTATTAAATTTGCTAATTCCTCCAAAATTTTGATCCTGGTGATATCTGGGATATAGGAAGATCCTGAGAGGTAACACCTATTTGCAATTTTACAAATTCAAAAGACAGTTCATATCTTTTGCTGATCACAGTGGATATGACTCAGACCCAAAAATCTACTCGTCTATTTTAACACAAAACACCTTTAGATTTCCGACATCCTCTCTCCAGAAGCAGAAAGATTAAGCAATTAAATACAATTCCTCTTTGCAGATAAAATATGAGGTAAGAACATTTAAAATAGCATCCTACCTCTGCTATCATTCATTTCCCTTTCCTGAGGAGGGTCTCGTCTGGGAAGTACACCAAAGATAATGGGTAAGCATCAAAAGGTTTCCAAACAGAAAAATAGAAGAAACAGATTTTAGACAGTTTTAGATAGTAGTTCTCAGCTGGAGGCCACTTTGTCCCCCAGGGGATATTTGGCAGCCAGGAGACAACTTTGATTGCAACAAGTTGGAGGTGCCGTGGAAATTTACTAAGAAGATACGGTCAAAAACCCTACCCTGTAAAGAGTAACTACCCAACCACCACCATTATGACAAACAATTACCTCATCCCAAATGTGGTTAGGGTCAAAAGCGAGAAGCACGAATTGAGTAGTTGTAGGAAGAGTGACTTTGCAGAGTCAAAAAGTTACTACTGTGTTATTCAACATGACTCTGTAGGTCAAGTGATTCTTCCGTTTCATATAACAGCAGGTCAGACATGGGCACAGCTGTATGCTATAAATGGTCCCATTTATAGAGAAAGCAGTTGATACTAGGCTTTTCCGTGTGGCGATCTGGGCTTTGGCAAAGAACAGTGGCCAGTTATAAGGAGGAGTGCTCTCCATTGATAAGACCCAACTTGTGCATGCTAGGCAAACCTCTGCTCCTTTTATTCTTGTCAGTGTGCACTTCGTCAAAGTCAATCTTATGCCGAACCCATAGTCCGGTTGAGAGGAGATGATAAAAGGGGTCCTTGGAGGAAAGTTCATCAGGGGACCCCAAAGTAAGAGTGCACTGCAAGCTTCCTAAAACATCTGGTTTCCATTTCTAGCACCCTGCACTTTCCTCACCATTTGTTTGCTTATATTATCAACTTCCCTCCTAGACCACACTCCTCAAGGGCCAAGACTGTTATGCCTATCATGTCCCTCACTAGAGTTCATGGAATATAACAGGTGTTCTCTTAATATTCAGTAACTCACAGTAAAGTATAAAAGAATGAAAGAAGAAATGGAAAAAGGGAGGAAGACTGATTAGGAATCACATATACTCTCACACCCTTTATTTGCAAGGTAGAAAGAAAAATTAGCCAATTGGGTCTCTGGTTCCTATATTTTCAGAAGCTAAAATCCCAATCTGCATTGTAGTAAAATGTGGCGATCACATTCCAAACTAGTTCAAACCCAAACATGTGCCTACCTGGGAGGCTTAGAGTGTGCTCAACGAGGATCCAAAGCTGTTTCACTCCAAATGCTAGTGTGAGAATAATGATCCAAATACAATTCTGACTAACAACTATCAAGAGTTGTTGGAGACTGAGCACACACAGCCCCAATCACAAATCCAAACATTTCCTGCGTTAGGGAGAATTTCTTTACAGAATAAATCTCGCTCCTGGCACTCACACTGTGTTGTCAGCCAAAGTCTGCCCATTGGGAAAACATCTGAAAGCTGTGTCAACAATGAACAAGATCTAAAGTTTCTGATTTATAATTTCAAATAGAGAAGTCACTCAGCCTCTTTTCTTTCTGCTCCACTGGCCTCAAAAAATGCACTCACTCTTCTCCTCCCCACCGACAATTGCTTTTTCCTACCTGGTAAGGTTGAAATCTTCATCTCAAGACCAGACACGGTTTAGCTCCAGAACAATCTTACGTAGCTCAGGGTTCTACTGCATACAGGAATCCAGAGGACCCACCAACACATCACACCTAGCAAATCTAAATCTCAGTTTACCACACACACACTCTTCATTCTTCCTTCTGTGTCGTTAATTTTATATAGCAGCGTAACTATTGGTCTAGGCAAATAAACCAGGAATCTCTGAAGCATACAACACTCCTCCCACACACTCCTACTCATCACATAGTAATTAATTTTGACCTTTCTGATGTACCAGTTTAGTTCCTTTCATCAGCTACCACGTTTGTCACTTGGTAACTGGTTTGTCACTTGGTTTGTCACAATCACTGGACAACTGGTCTTCTATGTTTAGTCTTTCCCATTTCCATTTCTTTTTCTCTGCTACAGCTAAATGGTTCTTCTAAAACTAAAATCTAATGATCTCTCTCTGCTTGAAAATTTTCAGTGATGGTCCAAATAGCACAAGATGAAGCCTCAACTCCTGTACTTTAAAAGGATTCTTGGGCTTAGTCTGCTGCTTCATCCTGTCCAGTAGGTTTTTGATTCTTCCTGCCCTTGTCTGACTATCTAGCTCCACTTCATTCCTCAAGATTGAGTTACGATCACAAGCCACATGGAGCCCAGCTGTGTCTCCCCACTCCACAGCCCCTCTGACACAGCACACCCACTGTCCTGGGCTCATTTCACCTGGCATCTTTCTTCCCTACTGAATGGACCTTTCTTGAAAGCAGAGATCATGCCATAGGCTGAGATCAACAGGCATCCCTGCTTTAGGGCTTTACAGAAACAATGTCAACGTTACTGCACGGAACTCTGCAGTTGGGTGAAGCAGGTCGGAGCTGCCAACATTAAGAGAGAAAAGAACTCATGCTGTGATCACCTCCTCCCCATGCCTGAAAGCAGCAAAAAAAGTCACAACCAGAATCCCATCTGGCAGAGTTTCATAAAACGGAGGGGACTCCTTGTAATAATTAGCCTCTTCCCTGAGGACAGAGAAGATGATTTGCTCTGGACTGGAAAATGTTGGTCACCGCACGCATGGCTGAGACACGATGCTCCCCCAAGTCTGTATCAGGGTCTTTCTCTTCTAATGCTATCACGCATACGCATGTGTTTTCCAAGACAGAGTGTCTCTGCCTCGTAACCATGGAGAGCTGTGTATATCTCTTACCTAGAGTATTCATTACACAGCAATTAAGTCTGCTTCCTGCCTCCACCTGGAAAACTGGCTCCCTCCTTAGACTCAGTTCAAGAACGGCACCTCTGAAATGTCCTTTTACCAACTTGTCTCTTCATTGCACAAATTCACCAGATAATATTGCATGTGTCTCCTTGTCTTCCACGTAAGGCAATGAGTCCTTTGAAGCTAAGGACAGAGTCCTGGTCACGGGTGATGGCCACTCCTTTACAGGGTGCCTGTAATTCAGGAAACCCAAGTACAACCCTGTTTGAAGGAAGGAATATGTGAACTTGCGAGAAAATAGTTTGATGAAAGAAGTGGAAAGAAAGATGATTAAGACATGTAAATGTGCAGGCTTAAACCGGGGAGGAATTCACACAAATAGATTTACGAGCATATTCCTGTGTTAAATTTATCCTCAAAAGTAATTATGATTAGGATTGAACACGGACCCATTGTTTCCTTCACAAGAGTGTTGTAAAGTGGTAAAAATAACAAAATTAAAAATACTCCACAATTAGAAACTCGGCTCTGTAGTTGACTGTGTTTACACCTAAGAGCAAATTACACAACCCACAGGAACCTGTTTTCCTCCCTGAGAGGATGAATATGTGGTGAAATTTCTCCAGGATTCTTTCCTGCTGCGAACACAGCCAAGCCCAGAACCCAGTGCTTCTTCTGCCCACGGGTTTCCCCACCCCTGCAGCCCACGGGCCCTGGCCAGTGGCTGCTGTCCCACCTCCGCTGGTCGACCAGCTGTCTCTGCTCCAGCTGTCAGGCTGGGTGTGTCTCGACACCCACTCAGCCCTGTCCACCAGCACCACAGACCACAGTTTTTCTTCACATCACCTCCCACGTCATGCCCAATGAGCTGTCTTCTCACCGCCTTCAAAAGTTCCTCAAGCTATTCTGACCCAGAAACTCAGATCTGCCCTGAACTTATCTTCTTCCGTGGTGTGATTAAAAAAAAAACCTATAGCGAATGTTTAAACAAATAAAATTTATTAGAGTGTAAGACGCATTGCCATTCGTCCCCCTTGATCCGCCCCCCGGCCAACCAGTGGGGCCTGAGATGCTCACAGAAGCACGAGCCCTGTTGTGAACTGCGCATGCGGGTCTAGGTCATGCTTCTTTCAATCATACGGAAACCATCCCCACCCCCAGTGGAAAAACTGTCTTCCACGAAACTCAACCCCGGGGCCCATAAGGTTGGGGACCACTGAGGTAAAGAATGAAGCACCTGGAGAGGAGGCAGAGGATAAGTCCACCTGGCTGGTTGCCACTGGACACTCCCAGTACTTTCTGGCAAATACCTGTCCAGCCCATCAGCATCAGACCTCCAGAATGGTGCTGGTTTTGAGTATTCATCCTTCATGAATTGTGCAGAGTGGTACTGTTTCTCAGCACCCACCCATGATGAGAGTTCGCCACGCAGCACTGTTGGGGACCAGCTCTCCCGCGGAACAGCTGAGCAGAGCCGGTGGACCTGCACAAGCTCTCGTGGGCCTTGCCCCAGACTGAGGATCAATGAGCCTGTGAGCATCTGGCAGCGAGTCTTGATAAACTCCATCACTCAAAAGCTGTCTGCACGGGTTTGTCTTCTCTTTGGTCTCTTGGCAACTACCTATCAGGGGATGCAACAGCGATTTCCCTCACTGTGTTAGGTATGTTCTCTTGTTTGGTTTTGTTTGTTTTTGCACGACTCGGGATTGAACCAGGGACTTCACACTGAACTCCGTCCAACTCCAGTCAGTCAGGTATTTATTTATTTATTTTGAAATAGTCTTGCTAAGTTGCTAAGTTGCCCAGGCTGGGTTCAAATTTGCCGTCCTCCTGCCTCAGCCTCCCTCCTAGGAGTGCAAACCTTATAACTTCTTGGGAGAGATCTAGTTTGTGCTAAGTTCTCTTATTTCTTGTCACCTTTGAAAAGTATCAATTTAAAGAACGGTTTGGGAACTTTTAAGAAGAAAGGCCTGGAAAGGTTGTCTCCGGCAATGTTGGTCACTGTCTCGTTAGACGAAGCAGCAGAGAAACAGCCACCTTGGAAGGAGCAGCCTGACCAGGGGCAGCCCCTACCACAGCGGTCGCCTCTCCTCTTACAGAGGTGCTCTGGCCACAGGGGCGAGATCAGGACAGTCCTGTGCACGGCTTCTGAGGGGTCTGGAAGGTGCATGCTCTCAGGAGTTGCCAGCATTGCCCCCTAGAGGTGGCAGCAAGGTGACCAGAAAGAAAGCTTGCCATAGTAAGGGACAAGGGGTGAAGCATCTTCCAGAGCGACTCACGTCGTAGTGCACCCAGAATTTGAACCCAGAGGTAGGCACTCAGTCCCAAGCTGAATTAGCAAAACAAATATAAATTGAACAGATTTTTATCTAACAAAATATATTTTAATCCCTGTCAGGAATCTACAGGAACTTAATTTAAGCAAAGTGCATTCTCTAGTGTGCATTAATGATAGTTAAGAATGGTTTGCAATTAGCCAATCAATTTTTTGTACCTAAATCCGTGCCCTTCAATTGCTTTAAATTGCTCAAAAGTGTTCTCTCAAGCATTTTGAACATCCCTCTCTAATCTCATTTACGCTATTATTCATTTGTAAAACTTATAAAGAGATAGTTTTACTTGACTGAAGTTTTCATTTCCCCAATACTTGTAAGTAAATTAATAAGAATCATAGTTTTTTTTTAAGCAGAAAAAGATCTTATGGACCATTTAGTCTGACCCATTCATTTTATAATGAGGAGACAGAGCTGATGAACATTAAAAGTAATTTTTGTGAAGATTTTACAGCAAGGTATCGGAAAAGGTAGGCCTAAAACACAAATACGCTTTTCTATAGTGAGCCAAGGGTTTCTCCCATATTCCATGACAACAGTCTGAGGTTTTTGACTCTCTCAAATGATTCTTTCAGTCTTTCCAAATTGAGTGTAAATTGCAGCAATATTTTAAAAAGGAGGTTAAAATCACAGCAGGCTTTAGGGGTAAACTCACAAGCATTATGAAGAAGGATAAATGTGAGGCACTTCTAGGTAAACAGGTGCACTTTGAGACCACACCTTAAGTGAAATAAATTGGACATATGTTTAAATACTGCATTGTTTCTCTGGTGTGAGAAATATGTAATAGATATTGGGATAATAGATATCCAAAATGTATAATAGATACTGGGAAATAGGAAGAAAATGTTCAAATGGGAAGGGGAACAAGAGATGGGAGGGGGAAAGGAAGAGAGTGAAAAGAAATAAAAAGAGAACAGAAGGAAAAAATACAAGCAAAACTCTTATAAATAAGGAAGGGAAGAATGGATGAAGGGAAGGGAGGGGATTGGGGAGAAAAGAAGAATCAAGTTTTATCATGTACAGGTACGAATCCCTATAATGAAAGTGATAATTATGCATACCTAAAATGTGCCAATAAAATTAATTTGAAAAATAAATAAATGCTTACCCAAGCTAAAAAAAAAAATCACAGGCATTAAGATACAAAGTGCATTTCCCTCTTTTATTCCATGTAAGTTAAGCACTATTATTTTACAGCACAGTTACCATGCCAACCATCTTTCTTCATCACTTGAAATGGGAATTTCAAAGCATTGTCTTAAACAAAATTTAAAAATAAGAAAAATGTCAACATTCGCCAGCATACCAGGAAGTCTTACAGCGGAAGTCTCCACATGAGAATCAGAGCAGAAGAAAACTGAATTCTGGGCCACTGACTCTTCCCCGACGCTTGGCCCAGCTGCCCTGAACTTGAACCACCCCCATGTCTGGGGCTGATCAGTCTCAGGCAGGTGGGAAGGACCTGGCACGGTCTCAGCCAGGAGCCAACCGCGGGTCCAACGCTATGCCCACAGCATCGCTGTGCCCACTTCTCAGGTGACCAAATGAAGTCACAGAGGCCAAGAAACATGCGTGACCCTCCTATGCAGTGAGTAGGAGGCAGAACCAGGATTGGAGCACATTGATTTCAGCATGTGTGCTGTTTTCACTACAAAATACACTGTGTAAGAGTCATAGTTAACCGTCTACCTTCAAGAAGGTTACAATCGGTTGTGGAAGAAAGGAAAAAATTGTAAATGTAAATATCAGTCAAATTACAAATACATGGGCAAGCGAATAAAATTGCAAGTGAAAATATAAATAATTAAGAGGTGTCTTTTACCTTTTCAATACCACCACAAAATATCAAACATAAAATATAGAAGAATCCCAATAAGAAATTAGAGAAAGCAGAAATAAAAGAAGGGCGGAGGAAGGAAAACACTCAAAACTAAGAAGACTACTACCAAGTAGGTTCTTTGCCCCACCGCAGAATCATCACTTGGAGCTTTGGACATATAGACTGCAAATCTGCTGTACTGGAATCTGGATTCTGACAAGTCCCAGAAGGCACAGGAAGGTCCCAGGAGCAGCCAGCAGCAAGCACTGCTGGAATTCCAGAAAGGGAAGACGCAGGGGGAGCTGCGGTAATCAGAGAGCATGTGGGCAGGCAGTAGAAAGTGAGACATCTTCCCTGAGAATATGACCAGGACACCTCCGTAACTCTCCCTAGGCAGAGTGAGGAACACGGCAAATATGTGAGATGAAGATGCATACAGGAAGGATGCATACAGGAAGCACAGTATGCCGCCCAAGCGCAGGGGGCCTGCAGGAGAATGTCGGGAATTTTGCTTGTGTTCTTAATATGTTCCACTTTCACACATTTCTGCATAGAGTATTTGAATTCACAGAACAAAAAGAATTACTGAAGTCTGTACATTTGACATCTGGGCAAGATGGATACTGCTGGAGGGGCGGTAACAGACACTGCCCATCTGTGTTGGTTCTGCCCCAGGACCCACTTCACGAAGGGGCAACTTCAGTGTACCGCACAATGCAGGGGGCTGGGCAGCCACGCACAGAAACCTGGCTCCCTGCACGGGCAATTCAAGCGACAAAGCATTCATATTTCTGCGGGCACTGTTGACATCCACTCCCAAGCAGTACCAATCTTCTGCTGGTTCTCCATACCACCTATGGTCACTGATCTGTTGAGGGTTAACTGATCCCATTTCTTTTCTCTACACAAAGCAAGTATCACCAGAAGGGAACTGGCTCCCCGTGGCCCCGGGTTTGCTAAGATCATTAGCTAAATGCTAATCATCTAGAAATCCAATGTGTACACAGCCTCAGAGATGAGTCCCGCCTCTCTGAATCCACCATGTCTGTTTGCTTGAACAACAAACATTTTCTGAGTCGAACTCGTGTCTGGGCTGTGCCACCTGCTGTGGATGCGGGGATGGAACCAAGCACTCTTTGCATGCTAGCTCCTGCTAGCCTACCATGCAGATAGCAACTAAAACCCCACAGGAAATTGGCTAAATGGGGCTTAGTAGGAGTTTAGAGGAAGAAAAGATGCAGTTTATCCCAGAGAAGTTAAAGGAACTTTGTAAAGGGTACAGCAATTAGGCTGAGTGTTAGTATGTACTTGCTGTGCACACATGAGTAACTGGGGTTGTTTAGGACCTAGAAATCAGTTTTCACTAAACCAGAGGAGTGTGAGTGAGCAGGAGGTGTTGGGGGCTGAGAAGTTACAGATAAAAATACAGATTTCTGGAATATAATAATTTGGGGTTCAAATAGGCTTTGCAACTTATTAGTAAATAATGCTCAGAAACTGTTAGCTGGGGCTGGGGATTTAGCTCAGTGGTTAAAGTGCTTGCCTTGCAAGCACAAGGACCCGAGTTCGATCCCCAGCACCAAAAAAAAAAAAAAAAAAAACCAGAAACTGTGAGCTAAGAACAGTTTGTTTCCAATAACTCAATCTAAGTAGGGGGATGATTTGTTACCCAGCAGCAGATAACTAAAGTACCAGGAACTAATAAATCTCACTTTTCGGAGTTCTTTGGATTGACATCCTCCAATCCCCAAAGGTAGGGAGGGCTAGTGATGTGCTTCCGGGGTCACAAGTTTATGCAGCGACGCAAAAGTAAAATATGGATCTTGTGATGTTTGAGGAATGTGTTAGTATTTTAAAATTTGTAATTAGTTGTGCTGTTTTATTCATTCTAAATAAACTTTTGGTTTCCAGTGCAAAATAAATATGTAAACATATGGACACACATATATGTGATACAACACCTAATGGTATGTGATATCCGTGTGACACTTTTGGTAGTGTGTGTGAATATTATATATGAATAAGACCTTATGTGGGGAATGAAATAAACTTCGTGGACACAGAGGAACCCAGAATCACACCCGTCTCTACCCTTCACCTGAGTTTCTGTCCCTTTATGTGACAGTTCCATATAGTACTCTGGCCTTTCCGTCCTCAGCAAGGACCGGGGTTCTCCACACACTGACTTTCTAGTGTTTTGGAGGAGACTGGCCAAGTCGTGAGGAAGGGACCACACCGTGTTCCCATCTCATCTGGCTGGCTGTTCTCAGGTCCCTGCCACCACCATGGGACCCCGCCCCAAGTCTCCAGTCCACATCTGAGACTTTTGCTGTCACTCTGAGAGCCCCAGAAGTTTGGCGCAGCCCCCACTTCTGATCACTTTTCTCTTGCAGATGCTGGCCTGTGATTCCAGTGAACATCCTGCTGTAACTCACTGCCAACCTACGCCGAAATGTCAGATAAGGATCCAAGCCAAAACAGGACTGCATCGTGATGCGACTGCCTTACTCTCTCAGCCCGAAGCTCGCATTGCAACTGGGAGTAGGACTTAATTTAAAAAGCTTAATGAGAAAAGACCAGAGTAGGTGTTTCCCAAACTCATTCCAAATATCTCATTCCATATATATATAATTCACAGCATGATGCAGAAAGTAAGGTGTGCAGTGGTGGAAAGAGAGAAAAGCCTGGAAATTTCACACCATCCCAAAGCAAGGACAGGATAGTGCTACGAACTCGAACCTGCGTCATAGCAATTGGTGTCTCATTCAGAGTGTGAGTGGTCATTTGGTTCTGTCAAAATCAAAATATTACCTATTGCATTGACACTGTCAATCCAAATTTTATTTATCTGGCATTTTTGTTGGTACACAGCATGTAAATATACTTATATTTTATACCCATATGGAAATTTTATTTATTTGGCATTTTTGTTGGTACACAGCATGTAAATATACTTATATTTTATACCCATATGAAAATTTAAGTTCATTTCACATTTGCATGTGTATGCGAAAGTACATGGGGGCTGTCTGATCATTTTTTCAGGTGTAAGAAACTGGCTTTTGTGAGCAATGTTGCAACGAACATGAGAACACAGATATCTCTTCATCAATTCTTTTGCCATAGAAAGAAACGTAAATACCATTAATGGCTGAGTGGATTAAAAAAATGTACACATGTGCAATGAAACATTATTCAGTCTTAAAAAAATAAAATAAAATAAAATAAAATAATAAAATAAAATAAAATAAAATCTTACCAGAAGCCTACCACCTGCATGAGCCTGAAGGACACTGTGCTGAGTGAAAGAAGTTAGAAAAAAACAAATACTGTATGATTCCACTTCATGAGTTACCTCGAGTGCTAGAGTCATGGAAGCAGAAGATGAGACAGCGTTTGTCAAGAGCAAGAAGGGAAATGAAGGGAAAGTGAGAGGGAAATAAAGAGTTGCTGAAATAAAGTTTCAGTTAGGCAAGATGACTAAGTTCCACAGATCTGCTGTTACAATGTTGCCCCAGTGCTTAGCAATAACCTATTGTGTACTTAAAAATTTAGGAAGGTAGATCGCACGTTAAGTGTACTTACTACAATATTTTTCCTGCATGTGAAAAAAGATTAGGAGCAAAAAATTTTAAGAGTAAGAAATACTGGCTTCACATTTCAGAGAGTGAAAATTGAAAAATACAAAACAGAATATTCACTGTGATCTCAGTGATTCACTCATTTGTGCAACACATATTTATTAGATATTCATTTTACACACAGTCAGAAATTACCTAAAATGCTGGATAAAGCATTGAGTAAGTTAGTCAAGGTCACGGCCGCCCTACATCTTACCTTTACTAAGTAAGTACTGTGTCTCTAGAGGACAGATTTAGAATGTGACACGTGCATAGATGGAGATAAACCAGTGATTTGATGACAGGTTGCCGGGGAACCTGTCTTAGTTTGGTGAAGAGGAAAGGTCTTTCCACAGGAGGGACATTGCAGGTGACACCTGAGCGATGAGAAACGCCAGCTATGTGCAAAACTCAAACAATCAAAGTTCTAGGCAGGGGAAACAGGAAGTGCAAAGTCCCTGCGGTCTGGGCCCGGACCAGCATGGGAGCAGCATCAGACTTAAAGGATGAATATTTTCATCCTTTAAAAAGAAATGCAGATTTTTGTTCTAGGTTCGGTGAAAAGGATTTGGGAGGTCCTTAGTGGGGAATGACAAAATCAAATTTACCTATAGAAAGAACATTCTAATGACTATGGAAAAGCAAAATAAATTCTACAAAACAAGAGGGAAACTGGAATGTGTTACAAGGTTACTGAAGTCAATCTCACACAAACTAATGGCAGTGAAACAGGCAGACGTGGTGGGACATGGAGAATCAGGTAGATTTGATTAGGGAAAGTCAGAGGCACAACCTGCCAGCCTTGATGATGGGAGGATGTGCACAGTCCAGAGAGAGAAAGAGGAGAATCACAGTGTTTATGGGCTTGGGGACTGAGTTGATGTATTTTTTAAATGCGACATCATGGGTATAAAAAAAAATTCTGAGCAGAAGCATAACAAAACATTAAGAGCAAATCTTTGGATGGTACCAATAAATTAGTACTGTTTTGTGTGGATACAAACTATTTTTAAATGACAATATGTAATTAATGCTTTCTGTTGAGTTGCCTGATAATGAACAACATTTTTTTCAAGGAGTCAAGTCTGAAAGGCACCCAAGGAAGGCAAAGGTCCTTGTTAGGGTCCCGAGGAGAGACACAGAATAAAAGAGCCAGGGAGGGGAGCTTGGGTGAAAAAATGCTGTAGGAACCAGAAAAAAGAAGGAAGCTTAACACAGGAGTGGAGTCCACTTGGACTGCCTAGCTGATCATTGACACTAAACTCCTACCCGTTCATGCTGAACCACAGTAACTTGTCAGTAATATTATTATTATTTCTGGGTGCTGTGGAATGAAAGTGGGTGTCATGTGAAGCATAAAGAAGAAAACATAGGGCAAGGTGGCTACAAGGTCATCTCTAAATTGTCACATTCTCCCCTCACCATTATCACTCTTGACCATTTAAATAACCATCTTTATGCAATTTTATGGAGGGCAAATCTGAGAAAGAATGGCCAAAGTGTCCTCCAAAGACAACACAGCTATTTGGTGATTTAGTCCTTTTATCTTCCCAGCACACTGTGTTAAAATGCTGTTAAACACAGCATTCTGGTGTCTCTCAACCTTCTCAGGCTGAGCCACACAGAAAAACTGATACTTTTATAGGACACTGGAGCAAATAGATGAGGATGCTTGTGGCCTGATATGAGTCCCTCGGGGGCTCTATTTGCTCAGTGCTGACTGAGTCCTGTAAAAATGAAGAGAGTAAACATCTTTATATACCTTTCAGAAAACTCTTAGGTTTTTAGAAAACGTAATATGATAGTACCAAACCTGGCTGACCATCAGAATCATTTGGAACAGATTTAAAATACAGAATCAGGCCAGGCATGGTGGTACATATGTATAATCCAAGAACTCTGGGAGACTGAGGCAGCAGGATCATAAGTTCAAAACCAGCCTAGGCAATGTAGTGACTTACGGAGACTCTGTCTCTAAATAAATAAACAAACAAATAAATGGGCCGGGCGTGTATGGTGTACCTCAGTGCAAAGGTCTTGGGTTCAATCATAAGTACTTCAAAAAACAAAATAAAATAAATTTTAAAAATACAGAATACCATGTTTCATCCAAGGTATATTGGTTAAATTGCTTTCGGTTGCAAGGAATGGAAAAAATGTGTAAGAAGTTTACAGCTTGGTCAGGGCAAACTTTGGTTAATTAAGTGGTTCACTTGTATCAGCTCAGACAAATGTGTTTTTTCTCCACCATCCCATGCTGAGTGTACCTATTCTGCCTTCAGGGTGCTTCACCCCACTGTCTGAACACTGTCACAGTGGTTCTAGGCATTGTTGCACAGCTTTTGCTAGACAACGTCCAGCAATGCACAGAGGCAGAGGGCCATCTTTTTTTGTCTACTTCTGCAATGGGAGAGTTTCTCAGAAATGGCAGCAGACATGGCCATCCTCATATAATCAGTGTCATGTAATTAATCAGAATTTCTTCATGCACCTACTCTTAAACAAATCAGGGATGATTATCCTGATTAGGTTATATGACTCATGATTGATTCCTGGAGTTGGAGATACAATTAGCCTCTCCTGAGTCAGTGAACACCAAGACAAAATTGGGTTTTTCAGTGAGGAAGAAGACTGGCATTACTCGGTATTACATAAACCCTACCAAAATCCTGCAGAAGCCTTCATCTTCTGTAACATAGTCAGCCAGGCTTGAGAGCCTTAGCCCTACATGCAAGATGGCTGCTGGCCTACTTGCTGCCTTTGTGCAGATTACTGCAAGATGCTCCTGACACCTAAAACACAAAGGAGGGGAAAGTTTAATTTGGCTCACAGTTTTGGGAGGTTCAGTCCATGGTCTGTCGGCGCCAAGAGATGGCAGAAGAGCATGGCAGAGGAAAGTTGCTCAAACCATGACAGCCAGGAAGCAGAGTATGAAGGGAGGAGCCAGAGGGAGATACACCATCCAGTAACCACATCCTCCAACCAGGTCGCACCTCCAGCTATGGACTCAATAATAGACCAATCCACTAATGAGTATAGCATCCTATTACTGAATCACCTCCCAAATAGCCCATCTCTGAACATGAGACTTTTGGTGGACATGGTAGATCTAAACCATAAAATTTCTCCAGGAGACAGAGCCCTGTAAGGGTTTAGCAGTGGGCAGGGAGCAGCTCTACTTGAAAAATGAGACCCTTCCACATCTGCCCTACATCAGAGAGCAGAGCTTGGTGCTCTAAATGATGAGCAGGGTGAAGGCTAAATTTTTGTCTCCCAACTCCTCTCTCTTCACCGTTTCTGAGCATGCTGTTAAACGTCTAATAGTCAACTCCATGATTTGCAGTTTGCCAATTTCTGTAGGGTAAATGTGCCCACTGTGGCTGATGTTGAGCTACTGATATCTCAGCCTGGAATTGGGAGGTGATGGTCTCAGTCCAATCTCGAAAGAGGTCTGAGCTCTGGCTGCAGCACATGGCCACCTATGTCCAAGAACCACCATGTAAAGATCGCAGCAAACTCTGTCTCAATATTTAAAGACATCAAAAGGGGCTGGGGAAGTAGCTCAGTGCAAGGCCCTGTGTTCCATGCCAAATATCAAGAAAACAAAACAAACAAACAAACAAAACCCATATAACCTGCAAAGCCGAACACTGCAGCCCTCCCCACAGCAGCCCACTCCACATGGGTGAAAGTACCAGAAGAATCCCTATAATAAAATGGGCAAGATTTCATAAAATATAATGAACCGTAGTTCTAAACACACACTGGTAACTGAATTTTAAACATCACACCTTTAAATCATTGTCCCACAATCCCTACCTTACCTGAAATAATACAAGCACTTCATACGATCTAAGGAACCGAAGGATCATTACTATAATTTATTACTCATTAGTGGGAAAGAAAATCTGACATAAAAAAGCACAATTCAGAAAAGGGTAAGTAAAGAATTAGTCATTTTTATAAATACTGTCAAAGGAAACTATTACACCTTTGAATTTTGTTGAAAGCACAAAATTTATTTTAGAAAATTTCCATCCCTGATACCACCAAATAATACAGAGAAATTTTAAGCAGTTTATTATGCAGTCATGCAATTTTTTTTCCTTTGCTTCAAATAGTTGTTTTAAAGCTTATCCAAAGTTAATAAATAGAAATGTTGTCACGCCTCTTTGCTAGTTTCTTAATGGGCACAGGGGCAAAATGAAGGAAGCTGGTAGATTCTGTGGATGAGATATTATGCCAGTCTGCTTTGTATGGCATGTGCCAAGAGCATGATGCTGACACAGTCCCTTACCCTCACTTAACTCCTGTAACCTCACAGGGATGTAAAGATAACATCGATACCTATATCCCAGTGCTTTTAAAAAGCGTGGAGGCAACAATTCATGGCCATTCTCAGCACCAGGCCCTGCACCTAGCAGATACTCGTTCCTGTGGATAGAGCTGGTAACCAAAAGCCTGTGAACTTCCTTCTAACTGATCAGTGACTCACCACAGCTACACTTTAAGCACTACTCAGAGTTCGCTCTCTTCTCCAGTGAAAGAAAGTGGGAAGCATCAGTAACTATGCAGTCAGTATCAGGCTTGCAATGAGCTACACTGATTTATGTGCTACTGCCTCATGATTATGCTGGATCTGCGTGCGTGCATGCGTGTGTGTGTGTGTGTGTGTGTGTGTGTGTGTGTGTGTCCATTTCTTCCTCCCCCTTCCCAGCTCCTCTCCCTTTCTATGGCACAGGGAGTTTCTCCTCCACCCCAATCCCTCATGCCGTACATAGTCACCCACTAGGACTTAAAAAAGCTGCCCTGGACAAAGGGCAAAAGGACAGATTCCTGCCTTTGTTTGCCAAAATGAGGTACTTTGGCTTTACTTTGCTGTAGCAGTGTTTTGTTTTATTGTTATGTTTTTCTTTTCTCATGAAGGCAAGGTATAGCCAAGACATTAAAATTCAGTTTTAAAGCAGAGGATAAGCTGTTTCTCCAGCCTTCCTGAGAGCAGAAACCAGCACTCACCCCTCAGGAGCTAAGGAGGATTCAGCATCTCCTGAGCCAGCCCTCACCCTGGCCCTGTCCAAGCCTGGCCACATCTACACATGCATGTTTCCTGCCTTGGGTCACATTCCTTCTATACATTGAAGTCTTTATGTGTGCTCAGGAAGGGTGGACTAGCTGCCCTTCCAGTTTAGACAAATCATGAATGAATTCATTTTCCCATTTTTATGGGCTTTTGTCCTACTCTTGGTGGTGAGAAAGTGAATGAATCCATATAGTCGGGGCCCAAATTCGGAACTGATAGACCTTTGCAAGCACCAAAGGAAGGTCAGGCTGAGTATGGAGCAGGAAGAAGGGGAAGATGAGACCCTCGGCTCTGCCAGCAGGAGGAAGAGGAATTTTCCACCATGAGGACCAGTGAGCTGAGAGGAACCTCACTCAGACTGCCAGGGACATAGATCACTGGGTGAACTACCAGAATGAAAGTGGAGGGGCAACCCCTCTAGAGATAACCTTTACCATGGTGGAACTGGCTAGAACCAAATGGAAGCTCCCTGTGGTCATCACAGTGGTGGACATGTGGCCCCTAGTACACACATGATATTCCATGTGTTCTAGGATTTCTCAACCTGGACACTATTGCCATTTTGAGCAAGTCATGTGGTGTAGAAGCTCTGCTCCCCACTTGTGATAACAAACATGTTTCCAGACATTGCCAAATGTCCCATGAGGGGTGAAACCAACCAGGTGAGAACCACTGCTCTATACAATGACCATTTCACCTCGCAATGATCTCCGTGGCCCAGAAGAGGAAATGGAAACACAGATTTTCTGGAAGTTTCCAAAGGGCCCGGAACAAATTAGTGTGAAGGATTCTTTACCATTCTGCCTCTCATTTTACAACTTCAAAGTCTAGCTCATCATCTTTAAGCTTGTGGGCATTCTTTGTTTGCTAAATTAATCAATAAATTAGTGGACATTGTAATTCTCCACGTCATTAATTCTCTGGGCTTCAGTTCTCCTTCAAAGCAAATAGACAGAGAGCTCAGACGTAGTAGTAGGATCCACTGAGGCTGAAAGTAGCAATATACAGCCAGGGGCACCCAAGTGTATAATGGACTCTTGTTTAAAGGGGTCTGTGTCACATGAGGTGGTCCTGAAACAACAGATAGCAAATCAGAGAGCTCACACAAGTTGTGTGACAAACCTTAGACCTGGTTTCTCTGAGACTCAAATTTCTGCTCCATAAATGACTCCATCCTCTGCTCTTGTGTGAAGACCAGAGAGATGGTAGGGAAAATGTCTATGGCACAGTCATGGGTGAGCAGTAAGTGAACACTTATACTGTAATTATTTCCATTCTTATGCATAAACCATTGGTGTATCTGCACCAGATGAATCAAGAACAGGATATTGTCCCTTTATTCCCTGAGAGATACATGCACTTCAGAATTCTTAGAATGAAAGCATTAGACTGGGAGTCAGGAGACTAGGTTTCTAGTTCTGACTCTCATTAGCTATGACCTTGGGAACACATGAATCTGTCACCAGAGCTTCTGAGATGGTTTCATTGTCTGATATTTGGAAAACTGAGCACGAGCTGGGCGTAGCAATGCACACCTGTCATCCCAGCGCTCTGGAAGGCTGAGGCAGGAGGATCAAAAGTTCTGGTCCCACATGGGTAACTTAGTGAAAACCTGTCTCAAAATAAAATCAAAACAAAACAAAACAAAAGCCTGAGGATGTAGCTCAGAGTCCAGGCCCTGGATTCAATCCCTAGTACAAAGAAAAAAGATTGAGCTCAAATGTATTTTCTAATTCACTTACTCTTTGAATCTGTGAATATACAATGACCATCTACTGTTCTTTTCTGAATCTTTGTTCTTCGAACCTCTGGGTATAAGATAATCATGTGTGGAAGTATTAAAACAACAGGCTTCTCTAAGATTTTCAGTGAATTGTTATAGAATGCAAATTACAGCTGTAAAAATCAATGACAAATCACCAAATATATGTTAGCTACCATGACTTAATTATTTCACTGCATGGCAAATAACATGGATTTAAATAAGTACGATTTTACTGCCAATTCAGGAACATGGTCTTTCCATCACATATTGAGCAGAAATAATCAATGGAAAATAATGCCTTCCATCAAACTCCAGTCAAATTGAATGCCAAATAGCCAAACCGCAGACGCAGCAATTTGTTTAAAAAAAAAAAATCAATCTTCCAACACGAGGCCTAAAGATATAAATACTGAACAAGCCAGTGTTTCCTATGGCACCACTCAAATTTCTGTCTCTGCTCCTGTATTTGCGACATTCACCCCATTTCAAATGCCGTGTCATTTCCAAGTCCTGACACAAATGGACAACAAATTCTCCAGGAGCCCTCGCAAGAAGTGACACTCGCTGCCCCAGAATTCATCCTTATTGAGTTTCCACTCTACCAATTTCCCTGGAGCTCACAGAAAAAGATTGTCACAAAACTGTGCAGAAAACACCTAAATGCCGTCATTGTATTCGAGGGGCTGTGGGGGACCTGACCTACTGAAAGGCCAAGGTCAGCTCACACAAGTCAATTTTAAGGACAAGGCTGCAAGAGAAGGGTAGGAGTTAGAAGAGGGTTATTGAGGCCACAGTTGTGTTCTTAAATTACTGCATCTTTAATAAGACAGGTTTTCCTGAAGCACAGACTGTAAAGGAGCATAATTAATAAGCCTTATAGAAAGGTTCAATACACTATACATTAAGTTTCTCATGTTAGAGAAACCATGCGATATTTAAGCTAGGTGATTGATTTATTTCACATATCCCTTTGTTTCAAAAATATTTTAATTGGTAGTTTTTTAATTACTTCTTCAATTTCTTTGATATTTGATTCTTTGGGATTTTTATAACTTCTTGATTCAGCTTTGGCAATTCATATGTATCTAGGAATCTACCCATTTCTTCTGAATTTTCCATTTCATTAGAGTATAGGCTCTCAAAGTAGTTCCTAGTGATTTCCTGGATTTCTGCAAAATCCATTGTGATTTTGCCCTTTTCATTTCTAATTGCATGGATTTGGGTCTTTTCTTCCCTTGTTTTGATAAGATTGGTTAGGAGTCTGTTTTACTGAATCTTTCAAAGAACTATCTCTGATTCTTTGTACTGTTTTTGCTTAGTTTCAATTGCGTTAATTTCTGCTCTGATCTTTATAATTTTCTTCCTTGTACTAGGTTTGGATTTGAATTGTTCTTGTTTTCCTCGAACCTGGAGATTCATCATCAGGTTATTTATTCGAGCTCACTCTGTTTTTCAGATGAGGGAATTGGCCACTATAAACTTTCTTCTTAGCACTGCTTTTATAGCAACCTAGAGGTTCCGGTATGCTAATGTGTTTCATTTATACTACTAGTTTCTTCTTGTTCACTGAAAAGAAAGTTTTACCCTTTGATTTGTTTGTTTCTTCTTTGTAAGTGAAAGTCTATTGTTATTTATGACTTGTACTCTGAGTAACATTTTGGCCGTTCTTTTAAGATCATGATACACAGTAATATTAACCATTATTATTCTCTAATTATTTTTTATGAACTTTTATTTTTTCATGGAATAAGAAGAGTGCTTTTCAATATTTTCTTTCTTAATGTCTATTTGTATGACATTAAAATAAAAAAATAAAAAAAGAAAGGCAAAGGATGATTTGTGTAAGGTGGTATAAACCAGTCCAAGTGATGAGCAGTGAATATGACCTCATCACTTGTATTTTATTGTATTTTAGATGTGGACATGAACAGGTTGTTTTATTTTAGATGAGAAATTTCTGACCATGGTAAGGAGACTAGAACAGAAGAAGGCAAAACGAAATGGAAGCAGAAGGCTGTGAAAGTGATAGAGTAATGAACTGGACCAAAAGACATGAAGAGGTAAAATGCACAGAACTGTATCCAATGGCATGATTAGGAGAGATGGAGAAGTCAATGATGAAACTTTACTTCTGGCTTGAAAGATGACGTAGATGATGGTAGTGGTCACACATGTGGAGAATTCAGCAGCTAGAACCGAACAAAAGGGTCTAGATCAATGT